>JTDE01000203.1:236846-261075 GCA_014338405.1 Paragonimus skrjabini miyazakii | reverse complement strand
TGGATATTTGGTATTCGGAGATGTGTCCAAACACGGAGATACTGCGGCGAGCGGAAACAGACGGAATGGAAGCCATGCTGATTCTGAGTCAGCTTCGTTGGATAGGTCACGCCAGACAAATGCGTGCTGACCTTATTTCGAAGCAATAGCTGTACGAAACAAATGAAATAAAGTAAACGAAATCTTGATGGTCGAAACCGGAGATAAAAGAATGTTATCCAAGTGAGTCTCTTGCGTTGTGACATTGATTGTATATGTTGGTATTACCTAGCGTTGAACGTTATGGTCTGGAGAAATATGATCCGGACAGCTGTGCGTGAGATCAATGAAAAACTATTGCACAGCCGTGAACGGAAGCACGCGATACGAAGGGAACTATCGGTGCCGTAATTCATGGTGCTTTGCGACGTGTGCGGTCGCAAATGCGCTGGTCGTTTGAGATTATTAGGTGTTGTAACATGTGTATACGGCCTACGAGCGCGTAAACAGACAACAGAATAACAGTTAGTGAAAGGGTAGATAACGGAACGACGTTCAACGATAATGAACATCTGACTGCGAAATATGCACGATTATTATGTATCTATCCGGCCAACCCAGCCAATTGAGGCTAACGAACGGACGCAGAGAAAAGACTGGCCTCCGGACAAGGCTACTTTATGTCACTCAATCCGAAAACAACATGGTAACAAACCCGTTCGTATGTATAGGGTTCGGGACTAGCAACAAGCAAGGTCGAAGGGAATGGACCAGACGAAAATCTAGACAGTACAGTCTAGGTGTGTAGTCGGTATGACAACAACAATTGTCACGCGGGCGTAGGTCGATTGTGAGGACCGGAGCCGCGCACGACCATGGCAAAGGTAAAGGTCACTCACAAGTGAACTTTGTCACTTGTGGTCACACAATGTTTTGGGGGAACTGGCAACTTCCCCGACAGCAAGTCATCAACCTACTCACAGTATATCGTCGGTCAAGAGACAGAGATGACATTAGGGTTATGAGGGTCATATCAGTTATATCCGTTTATCTTGCTCACATCAACTTACGAACACCGTCGTTTGAAACTTATTTGCTCCCATTTTCATACACCTGGATGTATTTGGCCTTACACGTTCCCTGTTCTTTAGCATTGTTGGTGTACTGTATGATGATTGTTTCATCTGTTTTCCTGTCTAACCTTGCATCTTGATTTTACTCCAGATCCTCTCCAGAGCGCACTACCATTTCCTCCTATAAGGGACCACTTCTGCTATGTTTCAGTGTTTTTCTTCTCAATTTAGATCATTCCATTGAAGTCTTCCTCCGTTTATTTCTCAAGCGAGATGGGATTCATCTTTGAGCTAGCTCATGAATTGGCGTGGTGTGTGGGTGGAGCCACAGGCGCTGCAAAGCAAAACACTTGTGATGATTAAGTTACTGATAAGTAGTTTATGATGATGTTTATTCGCAGACGTCCTGTGGCTTCGGTCACTGTTAAAAGATAATCTGAACAGTACGCCTCCAACTGGTACTAATTCAGGCAGGGGTGTATCATGTATGACGGTCCCCGATTAAATTCGGCTGATAGGAAACTAAGTATTATTAATCAGTGTTCATCTTTGTGGTCGTGTGATGCAAGCAAATGCACCGTTTTGAGGGGACGCATACCATTCCTTCGAGTTTATATGAACGGTCTGCGTGGATTTTTCGTTCACTAGGAGATTTGTTTGACAGTGTGGTTCTTCTCTTGTTTTTAGAATATTAAGCCCCGCGAATAAATGCAGTGGATTATTCTTTGAAGCGGAACACACCCGACTCAACAAGTTGATCACGAAGGAAACAAATGAACCGTATGCCTGTTTGATTCATTACCTCTATGATTGTCACTTTGCTTGAATGGATCGGTGTGGAGTAATTAGGCACTTTGTAAAGAGAGAATTCCCTCTTTTTTCACCGCGATGGAACCGGAACGTGCTTAACAAATGAAGTTGCTAGTAAACTGTTCAAATCTGGAGTTTTGTTTTAGAGTGAGTGGTAGCGAAAAACAAATCCTTCTGTGCGCTGCTTGTCGCAGGACACTAATATTCATTTACTAACAATTGTAACTGAAATAGGTTCGGATTAACACAAAAACGCTGACAGTCCTGTGTTATTCTTTCAAGCAGACTTGTCGCCAACTGGAATGTCGATAGTTGATCGATTGTTTGCCGTTAGGGGTTTACACTTTGCACATAGTTATATTAGGGTAACTAACTACTTTTTTGTTGACCAGCTCTAGGTAGGAAAATATTTACAGCGTACTTCCGATCAAGATCAAATGAAACCAATTAACTAGGCCGAATTTAATTTTCACTTCTGGATCAATCAATGTATGAACGGCTTGAGGCACTGGTTCTTGCGCGTGTGAGTATACATAGAATAAGAGAAGTATCAACTTGGAATCTAAGCATTTGGACACATTGACTGAGGTGACACACTTCAAATATGATTTGAAATCTCTTCTGTTCTCTAGCAGAAAGTGTTTATTTAATAGTAACTAACTTGGGGCTATTTCGTAGAACTCAATCCTGTCTTTCCTAATGTCTTCCTTTATTAAGTTATCAGCTCGAAGTAAGCAGTGACTACAGTTTTGTCCTGCTAGTCTGATTGTCCTGGATCGAAATAATGGCCAATTGGCTCTTGCTTGTCCAGTCATTTAGCCTAGTTGTAACTTTGCCCACTCTTATCTGAACTGCTTCAAAACCACAAAACCTTCATACAGAAATGTCCATTGGTTCTCTAATCTACTTACTTACTTCAGTCCGAACGTTTATTCTTCATCAGCTTGTGATCTTTTGCCGTCGTATGTTAGTTCCGCAGTCGTCGAGAGAAGTTGCAATCGAAAGTCTTCTGTCAGAACGTTCCCATCAAGATGGTCTACAGCATTTCAAGACCGTCAAAAAAGTCTACCACCTAGATTTTTCTTATTGTCCGTTTTTGTTACTGCTCTTAGTTTTCGATAGCTTTTATTGCATAGCTGTTACGCCTTAGTCAATTTCAGGGTCGCGCGTAGCTTTAAACAGACTGCACACTTTGATCGTTGAAAGTTGAAATCCAGTAATTCTCATCTAACATGCACGTTTGCTGTTGAAAGTTGTTATGTGTGCCTATTGGATCGAGGACTGCATACCGAAGCCAAAAGTGTAGTGCAACTTAACAGTCCTACTCTATCCTACTACAATCAACCCAGACACACACTTTCAAACAGTCATCCTTCCATCACAAATTTACTCTTATTTACTTAGGGTTTAGCTGCTTTACGAGTACAGTAATATCAAGCTGGCACAATGGCCAAAGAGTGTTATTGACATTCGATAAAAAAAATAGCCTCACCAACTTATGAAACCACTTCTATATTCGGTTGGGAACTCATCAATCACCAACATACATGCATACCAACAGAGAACGTAAGTGTTAATTGTATACACGAATAACCACACATGAACTTACGTTTATCTGCACAGTTTTGAGCCCAACTATTTCCCTTGGGCACTGCTGTCCAGTTTGACAATGATAAGCGCAATTTTCAAACCTAAGGGAAAATAAGCATGTGAAATAAATCTGGTGAACAAGCGGACGGGAGCAGGCAAGCGAGCAACGTCGAATATGATGAAATATGATAATTATAATATTTTATTGATTATTCAAAATACTCGCGAAACAATCCCTATCCACCTACTAAGAGGTGAACAACGTTGTTTCCGTCGTCTGGTTAACACGTTCAAATGTCGGTTTGTCCTACGTACTAGGATGGGGTTTAGTTAATTTGAACGATCAGCCTTTACCATGAGCGTACCATTTTGTCTTAAGCCACCTTCATCATTGTGAACACTTTATATTTTCCACAAATATGTGCATAACTCATGTTTAAACATAAATGACAAGAAAAATGCATTGTCTACAGTGTTATCTCCTAAGTATGGCAGCTTTTGAAATTTGAAATTTAACAGAGACCACTATCTAACTCAGTATATTCCGGGAATTATTTCCTTAGCATTGTATATTTTTACGCTGTCTATTTTGCTGAACATAGTATTACATAGTATTACGGTCTGGAAACGTGCTTCTATTCTGCTAGTCAGTAAGAAACGACATCCAAATTTCATGACTAGCAAAAAGAAAAAGTGCGTCCAAGGGAATCAGGTGATGCTACAGTGTAGTGACAGAGACCCTAGTTGAACAACAAAGGCATACATTGAACGAGCTGGCAAGATGAAGGTTATTCACAGTTCAGATGTGATATTTGATGGTGCTCAGCTTAAGCTCGATGACGCGGCCTGACTTTTGATTAAGGAATACACAGACATTGGTAAAAGGCTTATGACGAGACCAAAACTCGAAAGGGGTTATTCGAAAATGTCGTTTCCAAGTAAATTGGTCGAACAAATGAGGGCCGGCTTTTTCTACACTGGAAGGTGATCTGTGGTTATTCATTTTATGAAAACTTGATTATCCATTCAAAAGAAAATGAATGGAAGAATCCTTTTCAGATATCACATGTTCGACGGGGCAAACTATAAACGTGAACCTCAGTTTACCTTAAAATTGTGCGTCGCCACCGACGGAGAAATAGCATGTAGACAGTGTTCTTCAACTGTCCCGTAACAACAAAGAGTAGTGCGCAAAAATTTCCGTTTGACCTAGGAGCATTCAACGAATATAACACTTTGTTACGTTTGTTTATGTTTTTCTCACGATAATTAGTTATTTCAGATTGCAAAGGCATATAGCGACCCGACCAGGTTAGGTTAAAAACATTTAATTTCCAACCCATCTGCCCAAAGATTATAAACCCAAGTATCGATTATTGAAGCGCTGAAACTTAGGAAGAGTACAGCATCATAAGACAAAAAGAGTAACCATATTTCACCATCTCGTCAGTTTTTCTAAAAGCCAATCTATGTGATAAGTCTTATATCAGACTCTATTGAAGCTATCCTGGCAAAATTATGTAGCTTCACAGTTGAATTGAATGCGAAAATAACTAAAATTCGTTTGAAGAATTTGTCTCACTGATACGAGGTAAAGTAGTCACCACGTGACGTGGTTGTGTGCTGGACTAAAAAAGTGTGATGAAACTGAGAAAACTGATCGTACCTCTTATGCACAGAACATTTGTGAATATGCAACAGGAAGGGTGCTATTAGAAACAAGACTAACCATTTTTTTGACAGTTCGTGCGATGGAAACTTTGCATTGGCAGAATAAGAAAGATAGTCGTTGTCGAGTTTCAATTTTGTTCGTTTAACCAATCGTGACAAAAAGTAGGCCTAAAGCAACATTGAGTCAAAAATCAATAGAGTGAAAATATTACAAGCTTTGTTACTAAGACATATACGAAGACAACTTTTGTGTCTGGCGAACAGTGGAGGTTGTTAAAATTTTAAAATAATGTCGTACGATATAATGTAGAGCAAACATTTGAAATGCATCCATAGCAAATTGCATTCACTTCATAGGCTAATAGCAGTCGCGAACGTGATACCAGCTCAACAGACTGACATAGTTGACTGAATGAGAACTATTCACATCGGCAGAGAACATAAATGACCTACGAATCTAGCTTACGAACGAAGACTATCAGTACTTCTGCTATTGGCAGGAGATCTAAAAGTTAGATTACTTCACACTGAACATTAGTTACAGTTATTTTCAGCTTTCGTATTCAGGTGAGACTTTCACTAAACCCAGCATGAAGGCAGACACGTTGGAGGTGGGCAAACTGAAAGGCCCATCGGATGGAATTCAAATCAGATTTCTTTCTTATATCCTTGCGTAAAGCCCTATGTTGGCAACTAACCGGTGAGGTCACAAAATGTTCTAAAGTATGTTAGTTACAGGTATTCATTAACAGGACTGCTGACTAGTAGCTTTGCGATCTCAAAATCACTCTATATCCTGAGAGGTATGGCTTAAAACTTGGCAACTACTGAGAACTGTTCACAAACACATATAATGATTAGTTCCACAACTCCCGTGAAGTTAGCAAGGTGGAAATTATTTGAGATTTCTTTTCTGCACGACCAACTAAAGCATTTCTGTAACCAATGGAAATCAGTTTGATGCAGCAGTATGCTTCTGATTTAATGGTACATGAGTATACATAATGTTTTTTGGCGCTATATACATAGTTCAGCGTTATACTAGTCATCGTGCTAAAAGTGCTCATCAGACGATTAACTGTGCAGTGAGACGACTTATACTTTTTATGCGAATACAACTGTTGTTTTTGCAGTAACCTTTCAAATGCGCTTTTTATGGAACTTTTCAGTAAAGCGCTAGCAGGCAGAAATTCGTAGCGTACTGATTTGCTCACAGGTTGATTCTGCACAGAGTACAGTAACAACTCCACAATTCATCGTAAGAAATAATGAACCTTGTATGCTACCGAAAAGAACTTCGTATACCTAGCTCGCGATACTTTAGAAATTGGTGTGATATTATTTAACACTTATTCTGGGAGGACCAGATTTGTGTAAACACTGAGAAAAGATGCACTGTCGTTGCTGGACACTGGCTAAATTTCAACCCACCAGAGGCTGTTGACGCCCGTTCTTGTTCTTACTGCTGCCTAGGTGAAATGTATCACAAGGTCTATGATTGACACGTTGCTTGCCCAGTTACCCTTTCCCTTTCGCCTGCCTGGTGAACCAACTTTGCTAGACCGGACTCACCACGTTGGCCAACAAGGAATGAAACTTTGGCGACCGACTGAAATGTCAAAGTTATGCGGATGAATGACAGTTTACTGCAGACATTTTGAGCGGAAGATTACGTGCAAGAAAAATTTCAAGTGATTGAATTACTTACAGCACTGACTACGTGCTGCTGTAGGAAACGTTTGGCTAATGTAACACCTTTAAATGTCGATTACATGCGACAGAGTGATTCTTATAGTAAGACTGGGAAACACGAATTAAATCGAAGTAACATCAATACCCTAACTAAACCAGAAACGTTGAACTTATTACGACGGCAGAAACCTTCATTTAATACGGTACTGAATATAGTAATGATCGTAATCAGGATAATACTGGCACATTGCAGTTTCGAGTCGTTATGGAACTTCTATCTGAACATAACTCTTCGATAAATTAATGAGTGGTATCGACTGAAGGAAACTATATATACAACGCAAGCCGTGATATGGTATAAGCGCAAAAATCTAATTGAAAGCCATTGTTGTATCAGTCAGGTTACTCACTGAAACTAATTGAAGCACTGCACCAATGCTATGTGAAGAGAGAACTGCTTAGCGGCTAGGCAAATTATTCAGGGGTCCATTGGGGGATCAGAGATGACTTTCGAGAACAACAAGACTTACGAACGGGGTTAATTAGAATAGCGGGAAGCACTTTTGAGGAGATTCGTTACTAATTCACAGAAGGACATGGTTTGTAGAAGAAGCGATAGGAAAACTGATTATAAGTAAAGAATAGCGGACTCAGGGTCAATTACACTGAATGGATAACTTTTGACTTTAACAAAGCTATCGTCTGAACTTGTTAAAAATTAAAACCTAACTTTGTTGGTTGACATATGGCTTGGAGTACACAAGGGATACATTAACACTGTGAAAAAATAAGTCTACGGAATGCCAAGTTCCAACAAATTACAACATGACTTTAGGAAAAACACCGCGAGATTCCACCAACGAACATTCTACCAATGCTCAAACACAACAGGTTCCAGCGGGGTCAACTCTAGCTCTAGAAAGCTAACCTGGCTACCAGACGCAGTTCTCTGCGAAATGGAACGCATTGCTTTGTCATGCACCAAACTATGTCGTTTCTTTCAAAGTCGTTCATCTGTTCACTTATACTATATCCCACTTTACATCTATTGCTTGATGAGGCCATCTACTTCCTGGTCCATGTTTCGTGACGGGAGCAGTGTTCTCACGGGGTGAGTTCGATGTTTTTGGCATGCATTCACGATGTGTGTAGGCGAAACTCGCCTTTGACTAGTATACTGCCCAGTTCGGTTGTGAATGCTCATTTTGACACTTTTCAAGGCAATAAATGGCGAAAAGTGTTTGAGGTTCACTTGACAGTATGTGCTACATCAACCCAAAAGCTGTGTAATTATCTGAGTACTTCTTAGCCAGAGGGAGGAATATATTAGCAAGCGTGTTTGATTTTATTTGGAATAAGTCAACTGGCCTGATTATCTCGTTCAAACCCAAAGGCTTGACTTGCTGCGTATGTAGTGAAGACGTACTTGTTCTTGGACATCCGTGCCGACAACCAACAAACTTGTCTTGGTTGCTAGACCATTGACTTTAAATCCAACATCAAGGCTACTGGGTCCCCTAAAACAGTCTGTTGACGTCAATGCTATTGACGTGAGTTGTGGTTATAGGGTGGATTTCTCTTACCCACACACCTTTAAAACATCAAAACTGAATGAGAAGTGGTCACAGTTGGTTGGCTACGCTTGCGAAATACTTGGTTTACTGCCCAGAATGCTTCGAGTGTAGTACAAGCTAAATTACTTCCAAGATGGTTGGAGGGTAACGACCCTACGTTACACTGTTAACTAGAGCAAAACTGACGTAACTAACCGTTTTTTCTACTAACTAGCAAATGCTGAACCCGAATGCATGATCTATACTTATGGATAATCTTTAGACAAGCAACCTACCGCTAGCTTAGTTCGATTGTATAACGCTTGTTTTGATCTGTGAAAGATGGTGTTTGTCCATCAGACAACTTTCTATCATTAAACATAAAATCTGAAATGTTGGTCAGGTATACATATACATTTGTATATACATAGTTAACACACCTTTAATACCAATCACAGTTTTGTAAACCCTAGGAGGAAAACGCCAAATTGCGAGAATGACTACGCATCGTGTACTTTCTGAGTTTCTACTGGATTTCGGATCTGCATCGTCGTAGTGTGTCGTCTTTTGATATTGGATGAACATGCAATAGGTACCCTTCCTGAGTTAAACGTGTGGTTCGCCCTCAGTTAACTGAAACAACGTTTATGACCCACGCTCGTTTCCTTACACAGTTTAGTGAGTGCTGTTGTAGGCTTCCCGTTTTGTTGTGATCATCATGATACAAACAGTAGCTGATAATGGTTTTCATATTGTTCTGCCCATGCTGGCATTACACCAGACATATCCAGTAGTTGATGTTTTGCTAGTACTAATTGTGCTTGATGTTAAATTCACCCCTTAATTCATTTCATGTTTTCTTCAATCAAGAAAAATTTACCGTAAGGCTTCTATTGTTTGTGTGACCTTCAAAGGAGAGAAAATTCGTTAAATTTTAGCTATGAACACGTCGGTCACGGATGAGCCGTATGGGATCCCCTGCGCCGTACCGACTCAACAAAAGTTGATAAACATTAATGAGGATACAGAAAGCAATCTTGCAAAGTTCATAAGTAACATACATCATGCTGTTTGCAGCTGAACTAGTTAGTAATCTCACATTGTAGAGATTTCAAATAATAGATATTTGCTGCTTCAAGGGCTAGTTTTATCTCCTGCTGTAGCTTATTATAAGTTGACAAATGCAAATGTAAATTCTAAAGCTCTGGTTTGTAGGGGCGCACGTATTGCATAACAAGTAAAAAACTTTGGTACTGTGTAGGTAGTTTTATTATCAGGTTCGGTCTTTATTCGCAGTAAAACTGGTAACATTGTGTGTATTACTATGGATTCAAATTAGTTATATGTAGAATTTAATATGACGTGAGAGAATGTTTAATAACTTTCATTTTTATTGCAGAAATTTCCGCAAAATTTATGCAAAAGGAAAATAAAGTTGATGCAACGTGAGTTCATTTAGCTTTTTGTTCAGATGAGCATTTATATCTTAATTCAAACGCTATTATATGTATCAAGTCGGAATGGATGTGAAAAATAACCAAATTCATTAAATGAGTATCCAGCTTTGACGCTATGGATTGGAACACAGGTATAACAGCCAGATATATATATAGAACTGTTACGTAACAGTTTCGACTAATCTGCAGTTAGAACTTGTGATAGATGCATTAATCTTAACCCTACAGGATATCACCCCCAAGAGTTGCTCATTTTTGCGAAAAGGAAGCCTGTGAATCACAAGTAGATTGTAGATCACATTTCAGTGCAGCCTCGCCATTGACGGAGTAAGGCAAACGAAGTTCTTGCTCGTCCACTTACACAAAAACACCCACCGGTCGCTTCAAATGAACAAACACTGTAACCAAGTACTTTGTCACAAAAGGCAGTCTTCACCTACTGAGACGTCAAAATGATGTTCACTGTCATTCTAAAATTAGCGGTAGATTTATCGCACTGTTAAAAAGAGCATGTAATTTGAATCAATTTGCCTTTGTAAGCTGCAAGTTGTTGAGGGGCTCCAGGTAAAGAAAATCACGTCTTATTCTCACAAAGTAGTTTTAAGCAGCATTTCTGTCATCAATTCCGGCATACGATAGACAGATGACTTCCAAAGCCTTCGAGAACAAGTTCTCATACAAATCGGACAACCCGAAATCTGTGGCAATTAACATGACAAAGGAAACCGATGGATAATCACAGCAACAACAGAGCACTTCTGATGGATTAAAGGATGGTTTCTGAGTTAGTCTAGTCATAACAGAGGCAGTCGATAGGCATAGGGGTGAATTTGTCGTAGGTGGAGTACTGGCAAACATTAACATATTCCAGCCGATGTAAGCTGAATAACACACATAAGTGAGCGCAACTGTGGCATTCCCATAGACGTTTTGGTCAACCGCTTTTGAAGAAAAACACGTCACCAGAACTTCAGTCTCGCTTTTATGAAGTTGTCGTGCTGGTCACTTTCCATTTACTTTGCACTGGACTCCACTGAATCATCGTAGACAAACACTTAACCGCATTCGCCTGTAGTGTTGCTCAGATTGCCCAATCGCCTCCATAGGAGACGTGGTTGTCGTCCTCTTAACTCCATTCTAAAACTCCCCGCCTAATACTGCTCTTTACATTGAAATCACTGAACTATAAACTGTTTAGCGGCATTGTGATTATTGATAAACAGTAGGGGTCTTTGGATGATATCGGTGGAAAGTCACTCACAACTGGGTGGAGCTTTCTAATTACTATCGCACTTTGTGTTCACCAGTTTCTCGTATGCACCGCAAAGGTTTTAAAAACAAGCCAAGAACACTTCGGGTAAACAGGACTACTTCGGTAAGGGCTTTTAGAACAAGCTGATAAGTTATTATTCCTCACGGTACTCCCCGAAGGGAGAGTTTGTAACCAGACCTTAGACATCTGCTAGACCAAGATTAAGTTCCGTGTACTGAAGATGACCAATGGATCAGTGCTTTTGATTTCACAAACAGGCCGTGCCGTTAAGCCCAACTTTTCATTAAAAACGGACAGCTTTCTAAACAAACACACGCTCCGTTCCAAATCAAGCGTGGGTTTATTGACGCTAACGAGCGTAGAAATGCTCACGCTGGAAGGACCATTGATAGATCCTTCTGAAAACGTTCTCTTCTTGAGGGCGAATATTTTTACGGTGGCTAACCAGGCCCATGTTTTGTAGGTACACGATGCATTAAAAGCGAGAATATTTAACCGTCTTAAAATAAATGACATGAACAACTACATGGTGCAAAACTCTAGCAGATAATAAATAAACACTGTTCCCTTGAGTGTTGCGCTGCCTACGCTAAAGTAACGCACCGGCTTAATGGAGCATGCTAACAGTTGGCTGTGCGTACCTGAAAGAATCACCCACTCCGTCTACTATTTATGATGCAGTACAATTAATCAGCCACAGTTTTCGCGCTTAACATCCGTGTCGCGCTAACAACAAACTGAGAAGTCACCTTCAACGTTTGGTGTGCAGCTATCCTATTGCAGATTGAGTCGAGCAGTTTAAAGCGCCTCTCGCTCATGGTAATTTTGTATGCTGCGTAAACAACACTATATTCTATGCTTGCAGTATTTTATAAGATGAATTAATATTTCGCGTCTCTCTGTTCTGAAGTCAAGTGTAAGTACAACTTTAGACTCACTGAGTGCAGCTGGTGGTGCATATGGATGAATTTCTCTAGGGGCAGTGTATAACGAACCTTAGTGAACGCCAGTTAAAATTAAATTAACGACAGTTACTGGCAGGCTGATAGAAAATCAACAAATACCGTTCCCCACTTTTTTGAAGATGCGTCTTTTCGACAGATGAGTTGTAGTACTACCAAGCACATGTCTGTTCGCTTTAACAACAAATCTTCACAATGAGGCATTGTAAAGTTAAAAATGTACACCGCCATTGTTTGAACGAAAAAACTCTCAGGGAAGAAAATCGTCTTATTTCAAACAAAAGATTATCCCTATTAACTTTTTATTTTTGTCACATATTTTGCGGTGAGTACTACTCAGTAGTCCTTAAGATAACTGAACGACCACAGTGAAAGGCATTAACTGAGCTGGAAACCGTTTTGTCCAATGCTTCCCTATGGGTGACTGTTGAATTCAAACTTAAAAAGTTTGGTAGTGAAGCCTCCTACTTATTGTAAAAGCAAAACTTTTTACCTTGTCTGCCACGAACCTCCGTCATTTTACAAATTTATGGAGTTAGATTCTTAACAAACATTATAACCAACCTCTAGTTTAATAATCACACTAATCAATAACTTGCATGTCTGACATACCATAATTCGATATACGGCTTGATGTTGTAAGTCAGGTAGAAATAACTTAGTCACGCTATGAAAATAATCAATGCATCTTGGCAGTATTTGGCTGAAAGCAGTATAAAAATGTGATCAGCAACATAAGTAACTGTCACAGGTACTTATTAAGATGGAATGAACAAATTTGTCTCTGACTTGATGCGACGGATTTGGTGCTCTGTTTGGGTTTCAGACAGCAGTTGCCTGAATAATGCATGCCAAATGTCAATTTGAGCGGAAAAGAGAAAGTCTAACTTGGGACGATGTATTGTTTAGATTACTGGACAAGTTAAGGGATTTAGGTGCCAAACATACTTACTAGAAAATAGAAGGTAGCACATGCTTAGCAGACAAATCATTTTTCAATGTAGACTGCGAAACCTATCCCAACCAGACGTTAACGGACGACAGAGTATCGCCACAGTTTCCCAACAGTATTAATGGACTTATCCATAAACCCGGAGGCCCGTAACTTCGAGTATTTATATATCTACTATGCAAAAGCACGACGGCCAGTAGTCTGGTTCTTTGAGAGTCAATGAAACAGCTTAAATGGGAGGCACTTTATAATAACGAAGCGTTATGATCAACAGGACACATAGTTTATAACATGCCAGTTTTTGCGATGACAGAAAACGGTCAAACCTACTGACCAGTAAACATTTAGGCTGAGCTTTCAACTACTCAAGCACCAACTTACCCAGCATACAGTATTTAACCTGCGCCGTGCATTCGGGGTAACCAGCTATTAATACGTATTTGTAAAAGCCCTCGCCATAATAATATGCATTTAGTTGCCTGTCTTTAATTTGTCTTAAGTGGATCAAAACCTAACGTTGTAACAGACCTTTGAGATTGTACTCTACCGTGATCACGATTTGTTTAGATTTTGAACAGGCTAAATTAAGAGCTGTTAGATTTCTGATGCGAATTCGTACTAGGGATCAAGTTTACTCAAAAGCGTTAATGAGACACAACCAATTTACCAATAATGCTAGTACAAGGGAAACATTTTATTTTTACGCAGCATCTCAATTTAAAAGGCAAAAAGTGGCGATGTTCCTGAAAAGGCATACTGCGTTGAGGAAAATCAATGTTTTCATGAACAGTTCGTTACTCCGCATTGTGCACTTTAAGAATAAAACAATAATATTTTTAGATCAGATCCACTTCTGAAAAATCAAGACTTCGGCTGGATGCGAACAAACGACAAGAACAGCCTGCCAAACCGCAGCCAGCGCCCTACCAACTGAGCTACGAACCCACGCCACGAGCTCAGAACTTTCACATATGAGCTCGGTTGACCACCCATCGAACTGTCTCATTTGGAGTCCACCAAATGATGTAGGTCATCGATTGCCTCGGCAGTATTTCCTGGATAGTTGATGCTGGAAATCACCAGTGCCACTGCTGAGCATTGAAACTGTACTGCTAATAAGCGGTTTGGTATCACGTATGATGGGACCCAGTCATGAAAAATCATGGCCTCGGCTGGATTCGAACCAGCGACAGAAATAGCATATCCAAGCGGTCGCGCTTAGTGTTCATGAGACTCAACGAGGTCGAAACAGATGTTTACCACTTCGGTGATGGTCACTGTGACCAACTGTTCACAAAACCATTTTTCAACCCCTTCTGGAGCTGTGGTGGATGCTTGCTCATTTGCGGGTCAACCCCAAAAGGACTGATTGATTTCAGCCTATGAGCGAAAGGAAACGTAACAGCTAGGGAAAAATTCGTTGTCAAGTCACTTCTAACAAACTTGAATGGAGAATAGATAGAACTGTGTCTTGAAGTCATCCTTTTTATGAGAAATGTGCGGAAGGAGTCACGCAACTGAAATTCGTGTTACACAATCTGTGTACGAGTATTCAGATTTGTTAGAAGGTTAACAGTTTCGCGACAGAAATGGCACAGATGACATGGAGCATTCACATGTGGTGACAAAACAAAATACAATTTCTTCAGTGAAAGCGACTGAAAGAATGCATCGGAAATGCTTTGATCGAAATAAAAATTAACCACAACAACCATTTCAAATTAAATTTTAAGTATCAATGCTTGGCACCTTTGTGTAGATTACCAAATGTTTGTCCGAACTATGTACATCTGGTAACAAATTTAAAAATGCGTCTATAGTAAAAGTGATTGATGGAATAGGGTTTAGGCATAGAAGAAAATAGTAATGGATTGCAGAACAAAATTTTTTTCGAGGTTGTTGCCTGATTTTCTGCCGGAAGAAAATCATGAATTAATTGCGGTACAATCCTTCTTACAACCTATGACGAATTTACAAAGATTAAGATTTAGAGTGAATAGCATTTAAAATGGATTTCTCAGTACGCGTTATATTTTCAGGCAAAAACTTGAAACAAACATTTTACCGACCATCAGCAAATAATCGGAATGGCTTTTAAATGACTTCTTCTCCTGGGTTAGTAAGCGTTTGCATTATAATTCAATTCTCGTGCACACAAACAGCTTTCTTCTTGTTAGGGTTTGTTCGTTTAAGAGTCTGATTGAAAATAATAAAGCCCCAAACCGCTTGCTTCGGGATAGACGATGATGATAAACCAATCTCAGCCAGATGTCTGTCCGGTTTAATGACCCCACTGACAACTTTATGCTGGAGGAATTTAGTTGGAGGTCGTTTGAATTCATTGAAAACTTTACCGTCACCAACGTCATTCTCGGAGTTTTCACCAACTAAATTTTTACTTAGTTGGCATCAGAAGAATGCGAAAATTGGGGTTCACTTCAATGCGGAGTACATCAAACTAGCAGACTGTTTAGTCCCTCCAATAAACAGCCTGTAATCAGGTAACATAATATTTGACACAACTTATGGGATGTCACTTCAAGAGCCTTCCAACAATGATTTCATAAGTTGTTCTATTTTTTGGAATGCCGTTGTGCACGCGAGCTGGCTTCAGATTATCATCAGGTCTGGGCAACCTGAACAGGATTTGCAAATGCCCATTTACTCAACTCAGCTTGTTGTGTTAATAACTGTGAATACCATATAGAGAAAACAAGGTTCAGATTATTTCATTTCCCATCCCCTTTTCTGTTGCTAACACGCAACATTTGAGAAGGGAATAAGATAACAATTAATTTCCAAACAAATAAGCAACAAAAAGAGAGTCTTCATATCCACTTTTGCCTCTGGACGAACCGCATAGACCTTAGTCGGGTAACTAATAAGGCCTCAGGCGAAGAAATTGTCGCACTGGTAGATCGTGATCACACAAAACAATACGGGTAACCCTATCTATTTATTAATGGGGCTGTGTTCTGCTGAAATTTGATTTTTGTCGTACAGCTGTTATCTGGCTGATAACCTGCAAGTTATTTGAGTAAAAGTTGTCTACCATGTGTCGATTTTGTTTTTGCTGAAATTTAGAGCGATGTTTTACACAGGAAATATAGTTTCCGTTTTCACTATGGATCATCTTCAAAATCTGATTTGGACCACTGAGATCAGCGCTGTTCATCTGTTTTCTTACTGGAAGCAAGTATGAAATTTCTGAGACTGTTATCTCCAGTCGTATTTTGCAAACCTGTTCTTTGTACAAACTCGTTTATTCCGGTGTTCACGTAAAACACGTTAATCAGAGTTCAGTGTTCAGAAGAAATCAAGAATTTTTCCAGTGTTGTTGATTTTCTCAATCACATCAGTCAAAGTGAAAATAATGCACACCAGTTAGCCCTAGAAAACAGTATTGCTACATAGCAAATCTGAACTTCATATTCCTTGACATGACCCAAAATAAAATCATGAAATGAAGCTTCGATTCTATTAGTGACATTCTGTGAAACAAACAAGATACAGATAAAATACGGCGAAATACAAATACATATGATGCGGATGTTCTTGATCACCAAAACCATGAGTGGCCCCGGAAGCTTTTGAATGATTTCTTTAACATTACCATAGTAGAATCTTCCTTCCGGCAAAAACGTCCTTCTGTCAACATTTACAAATTAAAGTGAGAAGCTAGTTCATATGTCATTGTGTTTTCTCTGTGTGCTCGTATTGATCATCATGGTACTGCAGTGCTTAAGTTTTATCCACGTATCTGGCCAAATTAACTGGAAAGATAATTGTTTTAAGTCATTTAATTAAGAAAGAAATCTTGAACCACTTTCCTCAAGTCCGTGAGAAATGTGTTGAGGATTCATCGACGACGAGCATACTAACTTCGGCATAATGACTTGTATGGCTTCGAGGAGTTCATCAAATGAGCATTTTTTAAAAATTTGCTGATAATTTCCATGGTACAATTTTAACGGGATAGTTGCGAATCCTCCAGATATGCGACTCATCCTGCTGTTTTGTGACTGTTCATGGAGTCTAGTAGTTTCTCTCTATACAAACCAATTACTCCTCTTATACTGGTGTTTAATTTTTAAACGAATACGGCAGCCACATCTGATTGCTTTTATTGTATGAACGACTAATGATGCTGTATTTGAAAACGCAGAAATCGTGGACGCTGAAAGTGACTGAGACTTTGCAACCGGTTAATAAAACTATAATATCTTGAGTAACTGTGCCAATTAACACAAAACTAATGTAACAACGTGTGACTGAGCAGGTTTTATATATCGTTACAAAGGCACTGGCTCACTTGCATGCAGGATTAAACTTTGAAAGGGTTAACATCGAAAAATGTGACGATGATTGTAAATAGTAGTCATATTGGCAGAATTTACAACATCTCCAAAGTGTAATTCAGAAGATTCTCAACGGTAGGGAAAATGTCTCAAATCACAGAGTTTGCTACTAGAAGTTGGCTGGTTTGAATTGTTTTCTAATAAAATTTTGGATAGTTTGCTAAAGATTAACACTAGGCGAATAGCAGTTCGCCTGATATGCAAGCATACACGACAAGAAGCGAATTCGATACATTTAGTGGGTTCCTTTAATGTATTGCTTGTCTTGAAAGAAAGTATATACTTCAGTCGTGCGAGATACCAGCCCTAATTACCAAGGTTGAATATAACTACAAAGTAGGAATTATAGTGGACAATTCCTAAACTGTTCACCTACTAAATAACTTCTTTGTATATTAAAAGATTCGTTTTTGATTAATTTTCAACTTCGCCGGTTAATAATCTTGTGATATTTATTGTTCTTTTCTTATAAACGAGTTTTTCCCACCCACTTGTGTCTTTTTAGATGAGTTAGTAAGAATGTGGGTATTTGAAATCGACTAGTTTTTTCACGCGAACAACCACAATTAACTCTGAGAAAGACAAGTGGTTGTCAAAATTGGTCCTCTTGAAAATTTGGCCTTAAATTTGAATCACACGGGTTAACATTAACAACTGCGTTCAACAGCTTTTTTGTATTGGGTAACTCATCTCAAAATGAAAACATTCATCTGGAGCTTCTCTAGACCAAGGAAAAGTATATTGCACAGAAAATTTCGAAGAAATTAAAAAAAACGAAACATCAGAGGATAGAAATCTTGCTGTAAATTTTAACAATTATGTGAAATTTACCATTGAGAAGAAAATTGTTCGTCTCAAATAGATCGGGAGGTGAAGTGCTTGAATAAGGAACAAAAACGATTTTTTTAGTTCGATTACCGTTGAGACAAGCTTTAGATACCCAGCGTTAACTGGAGTTGTCTGAGTCCATCTCACCTGTTCTGATAACTAAAACAAACTAGACTTTGTTGACTACTCAACCGTTTTGGTCCTTGTTTCATTTTTGCCATCATTATTGTTATTTTGTGGTGCAGTGGCGCATTCAGATTGTGATCGGAATGCAGTCGTTCATAATTCTCAGCTTTACCTGCTGATTACTGCAGTAATCGCCATACAATAGACGAGATTGTATTGTGCGGCATCTCTAAACAAATTATATCCATTGAGCTTCAAAAATAGACCGATTTCTTACTTATTAACTAGACTCACTGATCAGCGGAATGTATGAAAATTTCTATATAAATTTCTTACAATATTTTCAAGGAAGTCCCGTTATACTTATGCGTTACAATCAGACCAGCATGTACTTTGTAGTTTAAACTGATATGTAATTTACTAGAGTCTAGTACTTAGTAAATATCATCAACCGTGTTACTTCAGAAGAGGGGGTCTACTACCCTTGGTCCTGAGCTATAATTAAATACATTCATTTGTGTATTATTTCAAGTGGTACTTCAATCTTATGGGAAATGAAGTGATGTTTGAAAGGTACGAAACATTTTGTTTTTCATATATTTTGAACATTCTGACAGCAAAATTGCAGGAATTTGAATATGGAGATTTTGCAGAGAAAAATCTGGAATACGAAAAGAGTATAAGTATTTTTTGAAGTGCTATAGGACAGCTGATTTGCTTTGAACAGCAAAACAAAAGCTGCATGAAACTTGCCTAAGAGTCAAGTTAAATCACGAGATTATTTAGAGAGGAGCATTTAACTTTAATATTGCTGAAAATGTTTTCTCTTTGAGTGAGCTAACATTTCACCAAATGTTACTCAGTCCCAAGGCCTCTTCGTGAATTTTTTATATAGGAATAAACAACCTCTTCAGTTGTCCCTTTTATGTGCTCATTGGGTGTATAAATTAATCAGTGTCATCATGAGTGGGTGTTAGAGTCCATCAGCGTTGCTGCGTTTAAGCTCATAAATTTATTACTCCTTTAGTCATGTTTCATATGACTGAATTGTTTTTATTAAACAAGCTGGTGATCCTTTAAAAAGACAATATTTTCTTTTCAGAAAAGCAAACTTTGACAACTCTGTGGATGAATCCATCGTGGAGAACCGCTGTCCTTTCTTGGTGGACAAAGCGTTGAAAAATGGCTGTAAAGAATAATGAATGTCAAAGTCGCCCGGTAAATGACAAAAGATAACTAGGCAGACGTTAGTCATGTGACCGCAGTTTCAATACATTGCATTCAGACTTCACAGCGCACTATATTCAGTGGTTAAGTTTGTTATGCTATCTACTATATGTTGTCATTACATATTGCCTCAAGTTGTTCATCCCTAATCTTGATTAGATATACTTCCGAGTTATCTGTGCCTTAGTTTCGATTAAATGACCCGCCCAATCTTGGATGTCAAATTAATCCAGTTTCAGTAGGCCTAGCTATCTCAGGTATACTCACAGTGTACAACATAGCTACCACACAGATACATTGGCTACCCAAAACACTTAAGTTCTTGGTATGTTAAAGTTACACAATTTCACCCTTTATCATATAAACTGGGGCAACATAAAGGACATGCATTGGACAATGACTACCAACGACGATTTAAAGTATACTGGACCACACTACCTTATACAGTTTATCGCAGTGGTTTGGGATTAGATTGCGGACGTAGTTATACTTTTTTCTAAATGGACATCGTACTGGAATAAGGAAAGGTATCCATCAGTAGAGCGAACCCGAGATGTTCAGTTCAATATTTCAATGTTTTACACTTCTTAAGCAAGTTGTTTCGTGTCTGACAAGTTAACACACTCATGGTGTGGTTGTGATCTAACTTGACCACCGATTGTCCTAACCAAAAGTTATTGAATCAACGTAATGTCAAATTTACATGGCAAACTGTACGCTTACCGCGCACAAAATATCGGTTGCAGAGATAAGACGGTTGTTTGCGTTATACATTTTATAAGTAGTTTGACAAAGTGATTTTATCCTGGTCCATACATGTTTCAAAGCGTTTACGGAAGATGTTCAGAAAGCAACACATCGTTATTTTGATTGAAAAGTTTGTCACTACCAATAAGAAAAGAAAACCCGTTTCACTTCAAAACCTGTGAGCTACTATCATTCAAATAAAACGTTTTCTGTCATTCACAATTCATTGAATCACCGACTGGTTTTAAACTGCTGTCAAGACCGTGCAACACTTTTGTAGGAAAGCGGTAAGTGGGCGTCTAGCTAATGTTTTGGTCCCTATTAATATATATGCAGTTTACACACCTATTACTTTATTATTTTTTCGAATAAATTTTCAATCAAGTACTATTGCGCGGAATAAAGTAAAGTTTGGAACAGTTAAATATTAATTTTGTAGAGCTCGTTTCATCTTAGTCGCCCGCAATTGTCCCCTTATTAATGTAGGTGACAGCTTAAATGTTGAAGGTTCAGGTGAATCTATCTGAAATACTGCTAACAGTAAAGGTCAAGAAGTTAGACAAGATGCTGGCTTTCATGTACTGAAGGCTATATTTACAGAGTACCGGGTCCAAATACTCGTGGACTCCATGAGAAGTCAAATACCTCACTAAAATTCTAGACATGGGGAGGATCACGGTCTACTAGAGGGGGATAGGAGTGTTGGTGAATGGCATTTTCACTCATGCCTGCCATGAGACGTGCCTTCGGTGGTGGTGGCTCACGCTTGCTTGAGTTTCAAGGGGCTGTGGAATAATTGGCCAAGGGAGATGTAGGGTTTGCACGAACGCATGTACCCTATGTAATTTTAAAAGCCCGATGAGATTTACCATAAACAGCTGTTCGCATGGTTGTTTTCTTATGAATTCTATGGGAATCTGCAAAACGATCTATGAGAAGTATTGGTTGAAAATAGCCCTCCCAAAAAGTACCGTCGTCAATTCTGCTTGCGGTACATCATAACGAGCAATGTCTAGTAAATCATCGAGCGTTTGCATTATACGTTAACTTATAGAAGATAAAGAATGCCTTCAGAACTGTGCGTAAGAACTTAGACAAGCTTCTGGTTGACTGCTGGAGGGAGAAAATTTAAGAAGACTACATAAACTTCATCCAGTTATGTATGTGACGAATTACCTACTATGTCATGAGCTGTAGTTTGTGCTGGGTGCAGCCATTTTGTCGTCTCGTACAATGGAGAAGGTCCGTTGACGTAGCAGTTGTAGGGTAAATAAACGTGGCTAGGATAACTGAGTTACCCTGTACATCACAGACAGTTCAAAGAGACGTTTGACGTAGGATGTGACATTAGCTCAATTGTTGGCTCATTAGTTGATGTACATAAACCAACAGTTGACGCAACAATATAACTCTGATGGTTACTGCGTAGAATACTTCAATATTAACATTATAAAGCTTACTAGAAACCGAAATTGATAGAGAGAAAGTGAAAATCAACGTTAACGTGGGGATGATTTTAAAGTCGGATGATTACGTCAATAACTTGTGACTGTAAACTTTCAACAACGAAACCACATGCATTACTCCTCGGTATTCCTGGAAATACTGTAAACTACAGCCCAGAAGACCATTAGACAAAAGTGTATATCATGTAGAACCCACATATGCATGACTGAATATAAAAAAGACCAACACCGAGTAAGAGGGATTTACAATGTCATTTCATATTCATATCAAGTGAGGATTAAAAAAATGAAGTTCAGTTACCAGCTGGCCGGCATTTTTCTGTATCATACTCCGTTGTATGTATGTGACTAGTGGAGCTTACTGAATATCGGCGCAAATATGTTTACTGTTGATTTAATAATCACCCAAAAATTCGGTGATTTCTCTGAGTTCAAACTAAATACAATTCTCAACCGCTGGATCAGCAATTAGACAGTTGCGACCTCTTTTCGCAGCTACCGGATCATCTGAGCATTACTCTCAACGGGATATGGTTGCACGTTTGCATATGATAACCTTGCCGTGGGGTCAATGGTGATTTGATCGGTATAGTTGTCTCATGATTGCGGAACCGGAGTTCCAGTCTCAGCTGTGGCAGAAATATATAGTGATGATGAGCGTTATCGAGAGAAAACCTTGAGTCCAATGTTTCCTTTCCAAACAAGACCGTCGTAAATGTTTATGGCATTATGCCAGCTGCTATCAGTAGTGAGTTGTGTTCAGTTTATGCCGATGCACTTTTTGAAGGGGGTGTGAAAAAGAGTGATTCAAGGATCAGTCGCTTCAGCTTCCGTTCTGTCAGTGGGATCGTTACGGCGCCCACCAGTTTGATCTCGCTAATTGGGACTGTGAAGTGTTGTCGAATGCGAGATTTCTTCTCTCCCCACCTCATTGCCAAGTCCTGATTTTATAGCCGTGACTTTAACTGTTTCTCGGCATTGCCAAAGTAGGCTTGGTGGGGAAAAATGCATTACACCTCTCTTTCATGAACCTCAGCGGTATCCTCGACTTTCAAGTTGGTCTCGAAGACCGCTTGTTGGCCTGTGAGCATATTTAACTCCAGGTTTCTCCATGATGCGCTCAGGTTCCTGTGAGATTCCGTTTACACAGTGCAGTGTGATAAAGTTTCTTCTCATATAGTTAAAATAAGCATTTGATCAAATTCGAATGCATGTGTTTGTGGATGGTTCGGGTAACAGTTTGAAATGAATAAGTTATGTAGTTTTTCTCTTCATTTTCTTTTACTTCTAACGCAATACAATCGGTGGCTATTTTAAGAAAGAGAGCTCTCACACGGTTTTTTGCTCTATGTGATGGAATGGCTGTTAACAAACGCCAGTAAAATGTCAATGAATGTTAGTTTTTGAAGTATGATTATTCTTATGATTCCATCAGATTGTCTTCATATTAATACATTCAGTAGTGGCATTGACCAGAGGATTTCCAATGTCTTGATGAATCAATCTTTTGATAATAGCTTGCTGATGGTCTTACATAAACTCTCCAAATGCACACGCTTAACAAAAAATCTACCTACCTAAACTACAGCGCAAAGGCCTGTTCTTGAAACGTAGTTCTTTCAAAAAAGCGCACAACCACTTCGGCAAACGATTCTGACAGCATCATTCCTATTGGTTCTTCGTGTTTTTCTAGCATACAGTTTATGTAAACTGGAGGTACGTTAACACGAATGGTGTGGCTAGGTCCACGGTGTTTGCTATCTACCGCTTCTTATGTTCTTACTACTTCACTTTGTCCCGTAGTAAATCGACTAATGCGTTCAACGCCAGTTCGTTCGGAATCCAACTGATGAGTTGTTAACAGATATCTAACTTTAGATCTCATACACTTTTGAAGTAGTCGGCGATATTGTGTATACACGAGAGGCTGTTTATGGGGATAAGTTGAATTAGCTTGCGGAGGGATCTAACTGGCTTGTAGACTGGAACTTCTCGAGCTGACACGGTGTGTTATCTCCGTGAATTTTAGACAACCCGTAAAATTTTTCAGTGGGTTTCTCGAAAGGTATAAGTTACCTGAAGATTGCGTCGCTGATTCCGTTTTACTTTTTAAAATTGGTAGTCGTTGTCCGTTTTTTTCATTGGGTATTTAACTGGATCCTGCCATTGCTGCACTTTTATATTGACTATGTGATAAGTAGGACTCAGTTACACGTGCTTTATAAAACAGTGGCATTGCTCTTATCCGACGGCAGAACAATGGTATTTCAGTCGCTCGTTGACGGATTCAATGCGGGTTTCTGCTTAATGCTAGGGACGTTGTTCAGTACTTGTGATATGAACATACCAAGCATTGCTACTATAGTCTGTTGGCGTTTACCGTTATCTAGCAGTTGTTTTTGAACTCCAGCTCTAAATGATGTTCATTCTGAAGGCATTTAGATAAACTAATAATATATATGCAT
>JTDE01000203.1:197924-236746 GCA_014338405.1 Paragonimus skrjabini miyazakii | reverse complement strand
TCGGAACTAGGAGGCTCACAGGGACTGAATTTAAATTGTGCACTAGAGCGTACAGCCATATTGTTAGAACCGTCTTGGTTCACTTTTGTGAAGGTCGTCTGCATGACTTACTGGGCCTCTGGTTCATGCTTGTTCATGTTGTCGCCTTTTACACGACTATCGCTGAAACCTTTACTTCAGAAGAAGGCTGTCCCACCGTAACTCCATGTTACCCAAATTTGGTCCACGGATATAGCGAATGAATAACAATAAGGCCGGCTTCTAGGTTACATATAGTACAGTTACGGATAAATGAACTGTGAACAACTGGTGATCATGTTTTCCAGTTATTACTTCGAATTGATTCAAGCTGTCCTTCTGTGGCGGAGGAAACTTTAAGAAAATTAAAATGTAATTTATGCTGTTAGAAATGTACTTTATAATGAATTTTAATTACGCACCTTTATTCCCTCGACAAACAGTCAAAAACTAATCAAGTATAAGTTAAAATTGCAATCACTGGTATCGCAGTTTAACGCAAACCAGACAATCAAATCAATCTTACGTAGTTAGCCCGTAGAGTAGAAAACATAACGGAAATATTAACTGTGTCAATGCACCAAACAGTAAATATATTCAAAAATCTACCAACGATTTCGTGAAGGCGTTTACGTTCTGTAGAGTTGATCTGTAACAATAACTCCCACGGATCATGAAAGAAATGCTCACATTTGCCCACTGAACCTCAGAAGTTTGCTTTTGAGAATTTCGTTGTATTACAGACAAAGTATTTTTGAACACGTTATATGGTTTACATTCTGTGTTGCTATGGTTTAATTACTAACATAATCCCTCTAATAAAACCATGGAACTGTACACAGTTAAACTCTTCCGACAAACCCTTGCGCACATAGCAAGCCGATGGTAATTGACAAACAATCTTTTAGTAAAATTCAATAAATTATGTTCAGTAGACTAGTGGTTACCTTAATTGCTGTACGTAAGTTTTGGAGGTTGATCGACCTTCATAAGCTAACTAATTACATCAGTTTATCGGTTTATGATGAAAGATGTCCGTTCGGTCCATATTTACTGAACACCAATCCTCGGCCTATATATCTTCGTGTATCTTCATCATAGCAATTAGATTTAAACATTACCATAGACCTAAAAGTTGATCGATATGTTGATGTGATCTACTATCAAACCTGCTTTCAGTTCTTTAGTTATATGTGACGCAATTCTGATCTTTTTCAAGATGAATCATACTTCTATTGATTTTACATCACCCATGATTGATCAAAGCTGTCGCATTCCCATAGACCTTCGGTCAGCCCATTTCGAAGCAAAGCACTAGACTCACGTTTTCCTGTCATTAAGGATTTTCTTAGTTTCTTTTGTACAGAGGGTATGAAGGTTCTCGTGTAAACGACCCGTGAAAAACGTGACGACCGATTTATTTTTCGAAGATTTATGTATATTCGCATTATTACTTATGCTGGACTTCAGTTTCCTATAAAGTTACGTCATTTCTAATCACGTCCGCAACCTTTTTATAGACATGGAACTTAAACGAATGGACACCTTACAGTTCAGTACACAAAACAGTTTTTATTTTACGCCGTTTACTGTGTTAGCGCAAAAGTTAGTAACCGGTTAAAATCCATACCACAATAAAAAGACAGTGAAATAAACCTTATCGTGTTAGTCGTCACTTCAATAGTGTACCTACAGTCAACTGGTTAACGACTATTTATAACCTTTCTTCAGGCAGATACTCAAACAGCGTCAAAATCATAGTATATTGCGACATTCAAAACAGTATTAGCACAGGCAACTTGTTTGTAAGCAATAATCGTCTCCATGGTGTTAAATTTAAGCACAAACTCTGAGTAGTTAGAATGCATAGTAAAATATAACTGTTTTGTGTCTGACTGGAAGCTTGAAAAGAATTTGGGAAATAATTGGATACAAATTAACTATAAGTTCCCTCTCTTTTGGCGACTGGTTACCAAAATTAACACCTTAAACAAAGTTAAGCGATGATTGACAGTTTCGAATGAGTTAGAACGTGCAACTTGAAGATCATTCGAAAAAAAGTCGAAAAAGTTACCGGGAGGAAATCATTCGTTCGACATCTGAAAATATTGATTAATCAGACTGGATTTTCACAAGACCGTATGTTTATTGCATCCCAGATGTTCTTATTCGAGAACGTGAACTAATTCACTATATCTTTCCATGTATTCTAAGAATCATTTGTTCAGCCTGATTGTGATTTTGGGTACGTTTCTTTCGACCAATTAAAACTTATCAGCAGCAGATTTTTGAAAGTGTGATTTTAGTTCACACTTTCGTTTTAGTAGGTTTGCCGCCGGCAACAAATACAAAACTAGTCGAATACATCTTAAAAATATAGTATAACACTTTTGTCAATCTGGAACTTCCAGAAACTTGGTTGTTGTTCATTTTTCAATAGGTAAAGATAAACAGCAAGCTATCCACCTACTACTTTCGTGTTGAGTGAAAGAATCCTACTCATATCAGAGTTTTATGATAATTTTAATTTGGAAATCCCAGTGTTTTAAGCAACATACACACTTCTACACGTAGGTCTAGATCTAGGGTGTTCCTCATGATTCATACCGTTTACTTCTACCTGGATTTATTGGCAGATAATAGTTGTTACCTGAGACCACATGGAACAGATTCAAGCACAGTCTGCACGCACCTAAATTGATCGAAACCCATAATTCTAACCAAACACGCTTTACATCCGTACGAGATTTGAACACACGATTCAGTAGTTTCCTTGCGCTTTTCACACCTGGCCGGCTGGGTACATTATAATGAACAGCTCGTTAACACCAAACTGTGAACTACTATACAGACTTTATTCTGGCTATTGTTTCAGGTAAGCTGAGTGAACGTTGAAGCCTATAACAAGGTGTATCGAGTAACATCATCCTATGTGGCTCAGTAATTTTCAGAGTGTGATTGATAATTTGAAACATCGAGTCCCTTTGTGCCAATTGCATAGAACAGTCGGAAGACACAGATCGCATGAATTCATTTCGCACACTCCCGTCAGTCGTGAGAGTGTGACTAGCATGAAAACAAAACCAATAAGACTTAAATGAAACGGTCAAAAGTACAAATCGTGCCGCATCTTGGTTGACACTCACGGTAAATAAAGGTCGATAGTCAGTTGTTTTTGTGCGCATAGGATCGGCCGTCGATGACTTGTCAACAATGCTTCGGTATACTTGAGAATTTGTGGGTTGTGATCGTCTATCAAGAACTTAGACGAAGATGTGATATTGACACTGTGACCTGTGGTCCATAAGGGCCTTGCAGTGGATGAAACGGCGTTTCGTCCTCACTGAGTGTCACTCATTTGTGGGTTAGTTAGCGCAACTCTCAGCCCTGGTCATAAGCATCCTTTCTGTTCTACCAGTGTATGTTTCCGCAACTGCAAGAAAATTGATAGATACATTGGCTGTTAGAAAACATCGGGATTTGATTTTTGACCGGAGGTAGAGGTAACCTAGTCGTTTGTGAGAGCAGGAAAAACCCTTCTGCATTGTACACACGTTTTAACGCGGCAGTAGTCATTATTCCGAAGGTGTTCATCAGACTATCACCTTTGAACGGATGTTTGATGTATCCAGCTTTTTCAAGGACTTCCACTGTTGCATTTTTCTTAGGGGCAAATTCGCTCCATTTCTGAATGAAACGTTCTTAAGAACTTGTTAGCACGAACTGCTTCATTCAATACTGTTTAGTGATTTTTAATCCGTCGTGAGAGCATGTTCTTGACGCTCTGTAAAACAGTGTACGTACTAGTGACCTTTTGTATGCAATGGGAGCAAAACTCATGAAGTTCCTGTGTCTCGTCCATGATGGGTTGCGGTGCACTGAACGTTCAGTAGATCAGTCTGAACGGCGTCTACTCAGATTGTGTTTATTTTTGCACTCGACAGTTATTGAGAGACCTTATTGGACCAAGTTAAAAGCTTGAATTTTTATTGTCTTGTCCAATCAGGAACATGTCGTCGGCATCGTTTGTGCAGCGTCAAATCGTCCACAATTGGTAATAGTGTCTGTTCAAATTTGATCATGAATATATCGGCCAAAATGGGGTCGAGTGGATTCCCATGTCTAAGCCATCTTCCTTTCACTAAAAACTATAAGATCTTACCTTGAGGATTATATTCGGGCCATCGAATACTAGGTGAGTCCCTGATGTAACGAGATATGCGGCCTACGAGCGCGTAAACAGACAACAGAATAACGGTTAGTGAAACGGTAGATACCGGAACGACGTTCAACGATAATGAACAACTGACTACGAAGTATGCACGACTAATACGTATCTCCCCGGCCAACCCAACCACCCGATATTAACGAATTAACACAGAAAAATGACAGGCCTCTGGACAGAGCTAATTTACGTCACTCAATCCGAAGACACCACAGCCACAATCTAGACCACATTTAAAGGGTTTGTGACAAATCAGAAGACAAGGACAGAAGTGGACCAGACAGAGACCCAGACAGTACAGTGATGTCTCAATTAAAGGACGAGCGTGTAGACTGGGTGCTAGAAACTGGCACAATGGTTGAGAACGCTCGTGAAGGGTGAGCTGCGTTTGTGGGGTGCCATAAATCAGCACAAAGTTTGAGAACGCATGTGAAGAGAGAAGTGGCACATGACCATGCCGATGATGAAGTTCACATGAAAGAGTGATGAGATAAGCCATTGCGATGGCGAATAAAACAGTATTTTCGGGGAATTGGGTTTTCCCTCGACAATCCCACAACCACGTTTGGGGTAATCTCCGGCTAAGATTGAAACATGCTCCATTCGCATGTCGAAAAACATTGTCGTACATCGTTCAGACATACATTCATGGTAACCAGTATTGCCCCCTGCTCACCATCATTCTCATCGTAGGTAGCAATCATAAGTGATTCCTGTGGTGTTTAACTATCATCCAACTATGAAAAAAAGAAGCCATGACCAGGAGGAAAAATAATAGAAGGTCATCGGCAAAAATGTTTTCCTTTCACCTTCCTCTTAATTTTGTTAACAAAAATTACTTAGTTTCCCACCTTAGATTTGCACCGACCTTAAGTTGATTAAAAGACACTATATTTCCATTTTACTCTGCTAATCGGTTTGCTGTCCGACATGTGAATTTTGTCCTTCCCACAACCCAGGTTCTCTATTTCTACTCCGGGATCACTTATGGCTGCTCATCAGTGCTCATTATTATGTAGGTCAACTGACGCAGACTTACTATGACTTCTTCCATCTTGCCATTTTGCCACCATACTACTAAAGTTACTTGTGGTATTGCCATTAAAGTGAGAACGAAATGTTGTTACGCGAGCTATCCAACCTACTACATTGACTTTTCTAGTACTCAGTTTGGGAGACTACGTTTTCTCTAAGTATGATGTTAAGAAGTGTCTTCCTAAGTTGTAACCAATTATACTACAAAGTATGTTGAAGGCGCAGGAGAATACAATCCCTAGGCATCTGCAGAACCTCCAGAACCATGCACAGTGAAACAACTACAAGCTGTCGTGAACCGTTGAAGTGGTAAACCGTGAAATTAAATGACTTAAAAACGGAAGTTAACACCAGCAAACTGTGCGATATATTGCTTAACAAATTTTGCTGCACCATATCCGGTTAACAGCGCAGTGGTGCTATGTATATAGCGGAGTCAAACAAAATTAATGTACAGAAATGTTAAACTACACAAAAACACAATCCACACTTGCACACAAGAGCGATGAAGTTGTTTATTGGCAACAACAATTTACACCAACGACTACACCCTTCTGTTACTTGTGAATAGCAACAGCTTCAGCAAATTGAAGCGGCCGTTCCTTACGTGAACTCGAAACATATGTTTAGAAACTTTAAACGATGGTTCCCCGGTGGATGGGAAAAAGAACACGTAGTTCGTAATTTCTTTCACCCAAGTATATTTAGCAAGCACCTCAAAACTTTCTCCGACAATCAGTGCACTAATGCCAGTTATTTTGGCAGCCGTCATTTGAACATAGCCAAAACGGTGCGCAATACTATATGTAGCATTGTAAATGTCGGTGCAAAATGTGCAAACGCAAAAATTGGTTATCGTATCAGAAAAAATACGGGTTGAGTGGCAGCTTGATTGGGATAGGTATATGGTAGCAACTCGGAGATGGCCGTCTTCTTTGTGACTGCTACTCACTTTTTGTGCGCAATGTCAAGTTCTGCATAGGTGGATGAAGAAGCCAAACGATACGCTGACACTTGGCAGTTATTTTTCCTTAGAAATTACTAGTGATTATTAGTTGAAGCCAATACACGTAAAGTTCGGTCATCGAAAAATTCCTGCGGACCAAATCTGGAGTTATCTATCCACAATTTCAATTCACAAGAACAAAACCAAAATGTTTCCATGGTTTAGTTTTCCTGAAACGCGTCAAAATCTCTGCCCTTAGTTATAGGCCCTAATATACACTGTGATATTAGTGTGATTTGCATGGAATCTCCCAGCAAGAGCATTCTTGAAGTAAAAACTATGGAACGCGAATTATTTAACTGTTTGGTGGTCTTGATAAAAATGACAGATTGCGTCTGCTTTGATAAAACAATTTTCAACGAATTTCTGTCCACCATGGGGCTTGAAATTATCCGAAAGAAAAAGGTAAAAGGGTTTACGTGGTTAGTTTTCAGGCGGTTATAACCGTTATGGATGACTAATCTGAAAATTGTTTCCCAGTTGACGCGTGAGTAATTTGATAAACCTGATTGGCTGCGAGGCAATAAAGGGCTGACAACTGTGTAATCTGGTTAAGCGATAGAAATGGCTTTCTATATCAGGTATGTCACCGTTACCAGAGTGGTAGGAACAGTGGAAACAAATGGATGCACCTAGGCTACATGAAATAAAACCAAAACGATTTATATGAGAAGACAATCAAAAACTATTTTCCGGTAAAATGTCAGAGTGGACCTGATAGAAGAGGGGCGAAATATTTGTGTGAGAAATAATTAGGCTTAGCAACCAAGGTAATGTTTAGTGATATCTCACCCGCTTTCGTGAAAATTAACTCAAGGTCAAATAACACAGTGACAACCTTTGCCACGTAGGGCGTGAGATTTCCACTAGCCTATCGAATTACTCAATCAATCGCTCATCTCAACTCTGTTATCGCTCATTTTTTCCGTGTAGTCAGCGTAAAGTTCGGGCTATGATTGAAACAATCCATAGAGCGGTACTCTTCACAACTCTGGCAATCGGCTAGTGATCCACGTTCTTTTACCATAAGCTCTACCTCTTTCAACCTTCTTAATTATTTCGACTGCATACTCAAAATCTGACAAGTTTACCATCTAAACTGCTGCTCAGATACTTCATTATTTGCTATAAATCGTTTCTTACGACCGGTCAACTTCATTCCATAGCATTAACCCTGAACTGATTTTAACCCTCAACTATAGTTTCATATCCACTTATTACGTATACCTCAGCTGCGCGTTAGTGTTTGTTGTGCTGTCCTTGAGATATACATCTCACCCAGGTGGGATTCTTACTGCTGTGGCGGACTAATGATATCGGACTGTGATAACTCGCAAAGATTGCCAATGAGACGAGGGGCAAAATTTTATCGTACTCGTTATACTGCACATCCTGTTCAAATTGCTTACCTAAGATTTTGGCTAATCCACAAGTGCTACTGTTTTTTCAATTAAAGTCTATCACTTCCATTGTCTAAAATTCAAGTTGTTTTCTGTATGTTCAGAATGTTTTTTGAACGTTACTAACTGTTGGCAAAACCTGCAGCACTTAAGAACTTACTGTACAGTGTTACGTGTAACAATTTCATAGTGAGCACGCGGACCACAAAATTCAACCGACATACAGTAGCTCATGACAGCATTTTGGTAAACGAAGAGACACAGAAGAAAAGAGCAATTCGACCATAAATTCCACAGGGAACAGGTTCCGTCTACAATACAATAAGTGAGTGAGTGGCAAAGGTTGACAATGTGTGTTTGCATGAGCCAGGTACTGGCTTATAACATTTGGCACGAATTGAGATCCACACTAGTTTCACGAAACAAAACAATCAAACTGTGAAATGTGATACTATCGTGGTTATCTTCAAATTACAGAGGTAATTAGTCCAATGGCCTGGACATAATGATTCGGTTAATTAGTTTTCGAAACCAAATTTGACTTAAAAATATCGGTGAAACTTCAGTGATTTTCTCCAGACACAGTCCACAACAAATTTACAAGTCTGACTGTGGCGTTAAATACTGAAAATTTTGCCAAGAAGTAAAAGCAACCCATTGAAACAGTGAAGTGAAATCTTGCCAAGTGTTAAGGGAAATTCTTGCTCTATTGAAATAACCATCCATAAATTTCACAACAGACTTTGCAACTGTTTAATCAGATCAACAGAATAGTTTCAAATTGCTCGACTTACTAAATAACTTCATAAAAAATAAGTCACTTATTGTGCAAGCATCTAAACGATTTACTAACGTAGACCTAGGCTTTCCATATACTCAGTTGTTAGAAATCGTTCCTAGTGAATTTAGATCTTCTACAAGTTCCCATATTTGTTACATAGAAGAGGCAGTTATGTTTTGCTGATCAACTACACAAATGTCTGTGCGCTAGGTGAAATATGTCTCAAATAAAACAAAAAACTTCGCGAGAAAACTTGTTGAAAATAAATGTACTATATCCCAACTGCCGGAAGAATTCGATTTAGCTCCTTTTGAATAAAGTTTGATGTTTGCCAATTAGTTGCTTAACCGTTCTAACCATTTTTACAAGCTCCGACTCTGTCGTTTAATAAAGCGAACTTTGTCATTACAGTACCGGTAGACTTATGTTGTCTCACCAATTAATTTCCGGCCTATGTCAATAGGTGCGTTACCTGACCAATGCTCAACGACTAACGCTGTGTTCTACGGTTCCAACTCATTCACGCTGGTAATCTCATTAGTAGAAACCTGAAACTATGTTGACCCCAAGCAAATTTAAGAAACTCGAAGATAGTCATGTAAGATGTTTACATACGCGTCATTTCATTCGCTCTCCCTAATTACGGACACGAACTGGAGTACACAAAATTGGTTGTGTGAAAACCAACAAGTAAGATTCTAAAATTATTATTCGTCACTCGGTCAAGCAGTCGAATAATTCTAACAGATATTGATGTGGATTGCAGAAGAAAGAACGCGGACATGTTTAAAGTGAAACCACAAAATGAAAATTTAAAAACTCAAAATGGGGAGAACATTCAATCCAGGTACCATACTGCCAGGGTAAGGACAGTCTCACAGCCATTTGTTTCTGGACGCTTCACAGTGATTTCCTGTAGTGTATTGAAAACGCTTTGACAAACGCCAGTATGTGTTTGTTTATCGATTGATTGCTAGCACAGAATTCTTTAGTGGAATCTAATTGGTAGCCAGGCTCTTGTAAATGCCTTGTAATTGTACTCTTAATTGGCCCACTTTTGACACTCAGAAGCCAATTGAGGTTTCTCAGAAATCCGAGTGTGGGGCGCCATAATTTTGTAGATAACCTGCTGCAAACCGCAGATAAATGTAGATCCAAAAACAATATTTGATTTGGTGAGTGTGGACCGTGGATCTTTTCTGACAGTTGTTGGGTTATGATTTGTCTGTCGCATCACTATGAACTTAGCTGACGTATGAGTGCAACTTCGTGCTATCTTCAATCTTTTTTCACGGAGAATGCCATATTTTTTCCATTTTACGAAGAAGATATGAACACAGATTTCCACGGTACTGTTGTCAAGGCTGTTCAAGAGTCGATTGACTTGCAGTACCTGTATATAAAATAAATAGGATATCCAACTTACATGAGAGGCTGTTGATTAACAACAAGGCCTTTATAAATATGGTCATCCAAACAAAGTCTACGAACTCTGTGACAGTGTTTGAACTAGCCTGTGTTTGTATATGAATGGAGTAAATCTTTCGAAATTCAATAACTTGTTAGACCAAGTCTTCTCTCGGAAAGTGCTCCTTAAAAGTAATACACCTTCATATCTAATGAGTAAGCCATACAGAAGGGATATCTGGTTTTCATCTTCGATTTCACTGGCAAATTTTAAGTTTCGGTGCACACTAAGACAACCGTGTTCACCACAACTCCAATGCCTTCATACAAAGCACAACAGTAGATCCAAGCGCTTTAAATGTAGAGGTTTTTTGAAAAAATGTGACTGAAATATCTGTAAAAATGGTACAGCCGCATTCAATTTTGAGAACTGTTCAATTTATATGACCAGACCCATAAAACCAATTGTTAATAATCAGAACAGTGCTCAACCGACTTAAGAATTTCTCTGATTTTAACTGAAAGACAATGCTGGCTTGTGCAGTTATCTATTAAAGTAAACGGGACAGGTAATATGTCTCCTCTGTAGACGATTGGACAAACTGAACTCTACTCACAAACGAAAGTACGATTTTTCAGTCTTGCCTCATGTAAAGTCACTGTTGCACGCTTGCCTTATAAACTCATGACCGGATATTAAAATTTGGCCGTGGCATAGACAGAGCTCTAACGATAGCGAAAGTCAAGTATAATTTCTTGTCTTGAGAGTGTTAACTGAAAATCTACGGGAATACCAAAGCTGTGATCAGTCGTTTATCAAAATTAACTCATATCCAACCAAAATTTCCTACTACTTGTCCGCAAGTATTTGATGTGCAGTTCTACAGAACACATCATGCTAATATTCTGTCTAAACAGACATGTTCTGTAGACAACCTTTTACAAAAATAGCAGTAAAGAAGCAATTGAAACTGTTTTTTAACCAACGGAATCAATGAGCTGTTTGTTTTTATGAGGCGGTAAAACTTTATGGAAACAAATCCCTTAATTAATTCATGCTTTTTAGTGTCAGCATTTGTCTTCGTTTGTGCAGGCAACAACTGACAACGTACTTTGTTTTGTAGCTTTTTCAACATTAACGAACGATGCTGCATTAATTAAGTTTTTCATTGATTATTTCATAGAATCAACTAATTTTGCACCAATTAACTTGTAACATTCATTCGACACTGGAATTCTGTGAATGTTGTATTCAGTCAGAGTGTAAATGACCTGATCAACAAATGATTTTTAAATGACGCCAACATTGTCTACACTGCAAAGTCGATGCTTATTTTATTTGGATATAGCAAATAAAGCCTAAATTAAGAAAGTAAATTTTATCCACTAGAACAAAGCTGTTATTGAGTAAGCCATTGATCGTTTGGATTTGGTTTTATTTGTGAGTCATTATGCGTGTAGACATCCGTCCAAAGTTTTGTTGAAATAAACGAAAATAACCTACTTGAAGATTTTATCCTCGGTGTATCATACACCATGTCTTCTAACTTGTTATCCAATGGTTTTGAAGATGTTTGTCAACAAATGCCTCTCAGTAGATAGCAGGTAAAATATTTGAAGTCGACCTTATCTCCAGAGATTGGCTCAAAGAGTTTCAGTAAGCAGTCGATTTGCAGGGCTATTTTCACTGATCATCAAGGCAGTTGAAAGCTCACTATCCATTTCTCTCCTAGAAAAGGCGATCAAGTTTGCATTTTAATTTACAGCCTAGCAAGGGTTAACTAAGAATTTTAGATGAGACCCAACTGTGAAAATTCAGGGATTTGGTTGGATTCGAATTAGCGACTGAAACACCATGCCACAACGCGGCAAGCGCTCAACCAGCTGGGCTACGAAACCACGCCAGGAGCTCAGAATGTTAACATTTGGACTCGGTTACTTACAAGTCCCACCGTGTTTCTATACTCAACAGTGTCGTTGGTGGATTCCAACGTGAACTGTTCGATAAATCCTGCTGGGGCAGTCGATCCCCTGGAAAATTTGGTGGATTCCATATGAGACAGTAGGACGGGTGGGTAACCGAGTCCAAATGTGAAATTTCCGAACTTCTGGCGTGGCTTCGTATCTCAACCGGTAGAGCGCTTGCCGCATTGAGGCATGGTGCTTCTGTTGCTGGTTCGAATCCAGCCGAAGCCCTGACTTTTCACAATTGGGTCTCATCTAAAATCATAAATCTGCCACACTACTTATTAGTAATATAACTATGTTCAACAGAAGGGCCAACCTCCCGTTAACAGGCTGATTTGCAGCCGTCACCAGTGTTCCTTGAAAGGACTTTTTCAATTCTCTACGCTTCGGTCTATTTGTTTTGATTTACCGAACATTGAAAAATCACTTAAGCTGTCCAGTGTCAATGACGTTGAAGTCAAACATATTATCTGTGATTTTCTGAATAAAAAACTTCGAATACACCTACTGACTTTACCCCAGATGAACATTTTCCAATCAAGGTCGCTAGATGTTAAATCATGTACCATCAAAACTGTGTTTCTTACTATCCGAAAGGCAACAGGTTGATGGTTTCTATACATAAAATATCCCAGGACAAGTAACCACAAGTAAATTAGGTTTGTCTCTGGGGATTTCATTTATGGGGAAAGAAGCAAAATCGATACTGAAAGTTTTATGAATGTTTTATGTGATTTTTCAATGTGAAACGGCTTCACTCGAGTAAAACGATATCGTACAGGTGGAAACATTCTCGTGGGCTGGCCGTCCGTATTCAAAGGACGAGGCTATCATAGCCAGCTTACAGAAAGAAGTCACTGAGATATACGTGATACTGAATATTTATTCCCATGGCGATTGGGAGTGTGGCAGCACGCTGTTGTGTGGCCAAGGTCATATGTCTGGGCGGACCTACTGTGACATGCGACCAGAATGTTGCCCCCACACATACACGGCTGAGAGACCCTTACACGCATGCACCTGCAGTGACTTCGACCGACTCACAGTTTGCCAACACCACTGCAGTAAATGTCATGAGCACACGCGCACACACACCCACACACGCAAACACAGCAACACACACAACCAACCTTACCTAGGACATCAGCCTACGACACGTGATTCAACGCAGTGTCCTCGTCGGGGCCGACAAGACAGCGAGACCGCCCACACACGTAAACACAATTCGTCTGGGTCTCTCGCGTGCCAGTGATCGAAACACAGCTACAATGCCCCGTGGACTACACAGTGTTTCCATCCTTTAGATCACTACGTCGACATCTATAGGATTCCACCCAACACTCCACTAGCACACTCACGGATTACATCCCTGTATTTTGTCCGAACTCTTGCTGTGAGTGCACTTGTTATGTTTGTCCGTTACTTACATTACACTTTGGTTGCATATCCATCTGATATTATTTAGATTTTTGGTTTTACAGATACTTACAACGTACTGTAATTAGCTAGCCAGCATCTAAAGTAGCATTAAGTCAATTTTTAATGACTGTCCAATACTTACATACAAATCAGGTACACACTACTAAGAAGTATCCTTTGCGCTAGCCAGAGCAACCGAATAGGGATTTTTCAATCAAATTCGAGTTTCAAATAGGCAGACCAATATATGAGCAAGAATTCATTTACGTGCTGACAACCCTGGAGTTTACGGAATAACACTGTAATTACTGCTGGCTCGTTCGAGATGTTGAAAACTCTGATAGTTCGGCATATATGTTGTGGTCAACAGAACTAATGTTCCCCTGACCACTTCCAAAAAACCTTCGCAGACGTCACTGGCTATAGAAGAAACCAACCTAGAAAACATTTGGTCCCCCAGCTGATTCGAACCACCAATGACGACAGCAGGCCAAATTGTGGCAAATGCTCAACCCCTTAAGCGGTGATGTCATGTCATTTATTCGGATATGTATCATTTTCACATCATTAAATTGAGGTTCGCGTTTAGGCATGCATTTTCTGATTGGTTGGAGCTTAGACAAAGCTCAGAATTTTGCCCTGTGGTCTATCAAATTTTGAAAATTTCCAAAAAACATCAGAATTCAACTGGTGTAAATTTCTTATGGATGCCTGCTTAGGTTTGAAGCTGTCGATCTGTAATTGTGTCTTTGGGTGCATATACGTCAATTGTGTCAGTGTGTTGCTTCAGTTCGTTTAACATGCCACGCATCGGTATTATTCTTCTCATCCATTTTCTTCCCCTAAACTGCTTTTGCACATGCGTTTCTTCGACTAAATTTTCCACTGTGAGCATCGCCGAAATAGATAGGCATACCCATTCACTCCGTTTATTTTTCTGCAGATTTATGAGCATATAAACCTATAATGTTTGTGGCAGTATAACATTTCACATTACAGTTGCTATGACTAGACGGTTCTGTCCTCTTAATTCGAAATTTGTTGGTTTCTGTGGCAAGCTTGCCACTCTGTGTGGTTTCAACGTGTTACATACACAGATATAATCACTTAGTTTCTGTATTTGTAGTACGACTTGAAAACACTGTTCTTCTGCAGACGACTATATGTTCGTTTTCTTGTGTTTTACTGCTACGGTGGGTTTTATTGGTAGGTGTACAGAGGCCACGTGACAACTACTCTCCTTTCACATTTGCTGCTTGCGCATGATTCTTCGTGTAAAACGGAATTACAGTTTAGTAAATGATACCAGCTGTTACTCGAATTTTGAGAATAGAAGTATGAATGTTTTAGTGAATCACGCGATACATAATTATTGTTGGATCTGTTGAAGTTTGTCTGGTACGTTTCTCGTCTTTTGTTTAGTATGATTGCGAGCGATGAATCCGTTGAGATATGTTTAGTTTGTTTGTAAAAGGCCGCCCCCAAATTTACCTTTGTTTATCTCTGCTGTGTGCAGTAAACGACCACGAAAATAAAATGTTTGCTTTCTTGTTTTTTATAACTATCATTGCTTTTCTGTTAAAACTTTCTTCTTGGTGTTGTTTGACTTGCTGTCACCTTCATCTGTACCCGTTTGTTTTAATGAGCTCATTTCTCGTTCACTGATGACTGTTTGCACAGTAGTTCATATGAGCTCCATTTTGGACTTTCTTATCGTCGGATACTTTGTGTCTCCGGTTAATTCACATTCAAGGTGAAAGAGCACTCTCAATGTAATTTTGTCAAATATTACCACACAAATTCCAGTCCTTCCGATCGCCTTTTCTGGCATTTTTTTCTGAACCTGAAAGGTACTCCATTTAAACGACCGTCTGAATAGTCGTTATTGGAACTGTCGAGTACGCGTTATTGAGTGAATTTCCCTAATTTACCAGGAACGATTTAACACTTATTAACTTCGTATATCACTGTGCCGTTTAAAAGGCTTAACATTGTTTCGGAACCCGGGATCGACTGGAAGAAACTGCTCGAAAACAAACGAATTGGCTTTCAAAATGTGTCATTTTTTAGGAGGGTGTTTGTCTTGTTTTACGCGATGTGCTTATTCTGGTAGTGATAGAATGATTTAGAAAAGATGACAGTAGAAATGCCTGCGGGTGGTTTCAGGGTGGTGACTAGAAGCACTTGTCATTGGGATTTAGTAGGTCTTAAACGCAATCCCATTTTTCCCTTTGTATTTCATGTTACGCTGTATTATATCTACGGTTGCACTGTGCTTCCTATTAAACGTAGCCAAATGTATGAATTACTTGTGCGTATAGAGAAGCAAACTGCACAATCAGAGTTATATAGCAAGAATTATCGGGTTCAAAAGTCATCACTGAGTTGAGTTTACGGGTGAGTGAATTAGCGAAACAGTAGCACATATCGCCCAGCAGTAATGTGGCTGAGTAAGAACACTCAGAGTATATTGTGCGGTCAACAGCGGGGTGATACTAAATACAAACTTTTCGAAGAAAACGCTGTACCGTAAGCTCTGCACTTACAATCTGTCCCAGTGAACAACGGAACACTGATACGGAGCCATTTCGTCCACGCTGGATTACCTCAGAACCAAACATGAGGGAAGCTCAACACCATGACCTGTAACCGAACGTCAGATTGTTAGTTAATATGATTATCTTTTGATGTATGCAACTGACGCCCACGAAAGAAATGTTGCCATAGCGCATATCTCACGTAGCTTTGTAGATGCTGTTCACGGTTATATTGAAAAAATACTTCAACGAAAGTAACTGTATCCTTGTGAATTGCACCCAGTGCGCCGTAACCTACTACAAGCACTCGAGCTCTTTGGTCTTCCATATCCTCCTCAGATGTTCTCATCGCCATTTTCGAACACATCAAGCATACATTTGATTCTATGCCTATCGTAGTTACAGTTATCCAAGACACTAGACAAAGTCTGTTCGGCACGAATGACAGTAATCCGCTTTTGTAGACCATATCTCGTTTAGTGGCATTTCTGCATAGTTAAGGAAAACTGGTTCCCATCATGAAACACTAAACAGAAAATGTGGAAACATCAGAAACACTGTTTCGAACCCGTATGACCGTATGCAATACAAGCCGGCAGTCTGAGAATGACTAGATCTATTCAAACCAACGATGTATAAAGCACAGTACGTGTAAACCCGCCGTAATGGTTTATGTTTTGGTAACCAAATAGATGGGTGCTTCGGCTTGTAACTCATATGGTTGCCAATTCGATGCCTGTTTGAAATACTTCTACGTGATAGGTCCAAACAGTTTGAGGGCAAGTAACATGGAATTTGGCAAAAACACCATTTCCATCACCTGCGAAACCTGCCAATCCGACCTGGACTGTCCATGCATAATACTGGAGTGTGAAGCACAGTATAACTCTAGATTACGCATGCTTCCCATCTGTATGTCAACATTAGTACATAACTTTCATAGTAATTCGTTCTATCGGAATGAATTATTCCACTAATTCTTTTCCTTGTTTACGGGCATCTAAGTAATGGCAATTTCTTCAACAGTTTACCTGCAATTCAGTCATCGTTAGCCAATTTTTGTGTGTCCCACTATCTGTTTGAATCTTCACTCTAGGTATTTTCCAACAGTCCTTGCAAAATCTTTTTTTCAAAAAGTGGTGTAGTTACAGAGAGATTCGAATAAGTAAATTGGCCTACTTAATACATTGTGTACAACGTGAAAGGTGTAAGCACCAAAATAGCTAACGCAATTGAATTTGTTTTCGAGGACCTCCAAATAACCACTTTCGGAGTGGGTCATAATTCTGTTTGTTGGTCGTTTGTGTGTTCAGATTGCTCCGCATTACAATAACACAAATCGGAAGTCGTAACCCAGGAAGTAAGTGGTTATGTAAGAGTGGTTCCTTCATTGTTTTACTCGTCAAACAACGAGGCAAACATCGGTGACACAACAGGAAGTATTAAGGAAATGTAGGAGCTAACGCTTTCACCCCAGCAACACACCGTACCATCTCAGTGCCGTATGCGATCTGAAAACTGACTCTTGCCAGAAGTTCGAAAATTCACTGAAATGTTCGAACAACGTTTGGAAACGTATAGATTAAAATTTCCTCCTCCATAATAATAGAGCCCTTAATAACCATAGTGGAATATTATAACACAGAACAGAACATCGGTTTTCAAACAATTCGGTATGCACCCCATAGTTTCAGAAAATAATGCTTTGCGAAACAAGGCACGTCACTCACAGGCGATACTGACCAGCCTGTTGTTTAGAGCTAACTTTTGGCTTCTTTCGTAATAAGCTTTCCGCAAAACGTCGTTTCCTGTAAATATTCAAAGCATAGCGTAAGGAAACTTCATTGATGCATTTCGCACTCAAGCTGACTTAAAAACCGATCTTGTGGAGACTGGCTACAGAAAGTAGGGAGTCTTGCCGAAAAGTGACGTAATTTGCAACGTATCTCAATTTTAAACGTTAGCAGAACATATTCTGGCCATGGATTCTAATTACATTGCAGATTACATAATTTTCTATTAACACAGCTCATGCTTTTTCATAATTGCAAACATTTCAGTCAAAAGTACATCCGAACGTACTATCGCCTTGCAGTTCCTCATATTGTGGTGTGTTTCCAGATTGTAGGAGAATTACCGTCTGTCCGAAAACATTTTCCGGGAAAGAACATTCAAGCATACTGCGGACGCGAACGGACACACGCCGCGCTTCATCTCCATCCTCGGTTGAATAACCGAATTGAGCGTGACTGGATTAAAGCGGGCAAATCAATTGCGTGTTCAATTCTGCTCTGTAAAGTCCGAGTCACGCAGCTTCATTGAATGAGAGCATAGTTGGCCAGGCATCTTTTGTAGTGTAAAGAGTCGACGGTAAGGATTTTTGCACGAGGTGAAAGCGTGAAAGCTACGAGCTAGTCCATAAAATCAGAGAGGTTAGGAACTGGGACCAAGAATTTAAAACTCGCATTTGTACTTTTAGAGACATGCTAGTAAATTGATCGGCGGTGTACTATTGGCAGCAGATGTTAGTGTACGTCAGGGTTGCAAAATAATGTTTACTCTTATGTTGTGTAATCCCGTATATCTTGTAGTTGATGTCTAACACCAAACAGCTTACCAAGCCGATGGTATTTTTTATTACAACAGTACTGTGCAGTGTTGCAAAAATACAGGGAATGATGGTCAGTTAATCATCTACAAACTGCCTATGCCGTACTATCCACAAATCAGAGCCTCTGTCTCTTTTTGATTGTCACTTCGAACATGTCAGTGACCCTGTCAATATTTTTGAGAAGCACTATTTAAAGTAGTGTTGCAGGCGTAATAATTCAATACTGATTCAATTATAAAAATGAAGCTTCGACTGAAATTGAAATAGCAATAGAAAAAGAATGTCCATACGCGATAAACGTTCTACCGGCTGAGCTATGAAGCCACGTTGAGAGTTGGGAACCTTCAAATTTGAACTCGTTCACCCATCTAAACCTCCGTACTATGTGCAATCCACAAAATAATCCAACAGAAATATTGTTAATGCGCGATTTTTCAAACAGTTCAAGGTGCAGTACATCAGTTACATTCTTGAGCATTGGAACTGTATTACTTATAGAAGTAAGTGATGGACTGTACGCTGACGCAAGTTTCCGTTCACCGTACCTATCTCGGAGTCGTTGCAACCCTGAGTTATTCGATGACAACCATAACAGACAGAAGGAAATATTACGGTGTGTGCTATGCTTATGGCAACATCCTATCGTGTTGTTGTTAACACGCATGGATAATGATTGAATAAGTATGTCTCATCATAGGTTGTAATGTATGACATGTCAGTGACCGGTGAGTGCTTGTGAATGGTAAATCTAGAAAGACCGCGAACCTTGGAACTCTACACGCTGAGTTATTAGCGGTTCTTATATTGGTGTGGAGGTCAGCAACTTTATGTAAGCGGCTGTTTGATGGTAAACCTGTATGTCCCACATTCTATGTCGTCCATCGTTATTTTCAGCTCAAAGGTGAATCGATCACGACCCAGAGTACAGTCGGGTTGTGTCAATTTCCTTGTCTTGGTATACAAAGACAGATTAGACGACTTTGATGTTCTCTTTTGGCGAACAACCTCCAAAAGTCTCTCTTTACCGAACAATATTCATCAACTTCTGCGTAAAATCAGATATTTCTTTCGCTCAAAACTGGTGATTAACTGCTTATTGCACCTTCAGTTAATATATTTGCGAACGTGTTTTCATCAGGTTAGAGTTTCAGTTCAGTACTAAACATAATTTCGCATCTACGTGAACACAGTCATGAGTTAGACAGCTTACACAGTACCATGCACTTTTAAGACGCACGTGTTGTGGACTTAATTGGAACCTGTAGGTGGGTTGGTTTGGATGCAGAATTCTCCTGCGATCGAGTCAGCTGGGTTCAACCAAAACAAGATGTACTAACTGTACACCCAGTTAGACGACTCACAAAGGTTGGTCTGAGACCTAAATCTTGATAATCGACTACTATAATGCAAGGGTGTCTTTTGTACTACAGACGAATGAAAACGCAATTGCTGTCGGTTCCTGGTGCATTATTATTCATACGATAGCATAAAAGTGTAAGGAAGAAATAACAAGCAAATTTCGTTTGATGCGAATGTCTAGGGCTGTCACCGGTAGAGTCGCAGCAGTTACCAACATGTCGTTTCAAAGGATTACTAAATGGCGACAGAAAGGTATATCTCTGAAGCTTAAGGGTCGCGTATATCAAACAACAGTGAGGGCTGTATTATTATATGGCAGCGAAACTTGGCTACTCAGGGTGGAAGACTTGAACCGTCTTCAGATGCTTGATCACCGATATCCGCGTTCAATCCGTCGTATCGAGTGACACCAACGAGTGAGCGACGAGGAGGTTAGGAAGCTGGAGTTTCGCAGTGATTTTCAAACGAGTTCTTTCCTTCAGTCCTTACACTTGCACAGACTTAGATGGTTAGGTCATGTACTAAGGGTGTCAGCTAGTCGTCTGCTACACCGAGCACTGTTTGCCGACACTGCGGTCGATTGGCGCAAGGTACGAGGTGGACAGATGATGACCTGGCGTAGAGAAATGAAATCGTTCACGAAGGGTTTGGCTACTGTAGATCGGGTTCTTCTGCTGGGCTGGGTTCCTCGCGACTCAGAGAGTCGGTGGCTTGAGACGTCAGGTGAGATGGAGGCTAACCGAGCTCAGTGGTGTGAATGTTGTCGTTGTTTGTCCGAGTTGTCTGTGAAGTGAGTGCACTTAATGACGCGGGACAGTGAAGGCCGTAAGGAAGCTGTCTTGCTGATGATGCTTTACGTTCTCTTACAGCTCGGTTGTTTGTTTGCAATGTGTAGGCGCCTTGATGTTGTATGTTTGAATGTAGACGTAGCTATTTTTTAGTGGTTAGGTTTCCTCCCCTTCCATTTTTTTCTTGTCTCTTCCTATAGACGATCTGGTTTTTCTTCTCCGTAGTTGTGTGGCAGTTAAGCATCAGTGTGAACCACTGATGTATTGCTGTCTATGATGATGATGATGACAAAAGTTAACATTCGTTCTGTGGGTATCGATAAATATTTGTGAATTCGGTTGATGTAGATTGAAAGTTGCTCGCATATAATCGTAGCGTATCCAGTCATACAGACCTTCCAGCTATCTACCCTCAAAAAAAGCAACAACATCACACTTTATCGTTGTTAAGGTTACTAACAAGGAGTTTAATTGATTTTTGATTTCAGATGAGACCCAATTGTGAAAAGTCAGGGCTTCGGCTAGGTTCAAACCAGCGGCAGAAACACCATGCCTCAACGCGGCAAGCACTCTGCTATCTGAGCTACAAATCCATGCCAGGAGCTTGGGAACATCACGTTTAAAGTCGGTTACCCACCCGTCCAACTTTCTCACATGGAATCCACCGAAAGATCAAAGAGGTCTACTACTCCGGCAGGACTTCTCGAACAGTTCACGTTGGAATCCACCAACGCCAATGTTGAGCATAGATGTAGTATTACTAATAAGCAATAGCAAGATATGAACGAAACAGGCTTATCTCCTTCCTCGTTAACATCAACGAGTATGATCAAGCTGAATAATGGTTTATTAGATTACTAGTACGGGCAGCGAATGAAAAAGATTGTGCAATTGCAAGATGCAGTGTCAAGCTGGTTCTTAAAATCCAGGTCGCAGAATCCATTGGTAACAGGAAGTCTTCTCATAAAGGACTCACTGCAAACTACAGAGGCGTTATACGATATGACATTCGCAATCAATATCAGCTAGCAAACTGAGTTCCAAAAACGACGGTTTCAGATTGTCTTTGACGTCCAGTGAATTGGTCCACATTTAGCAAGTTGGTGTTTGTGAAAGGCTGAGTAATTTCGAAAAGTCAAGAGCAAAATATTCATTTTGAAGATAGTGAATGTAACTGAAAGCGTGATATTGTGCAAAATATTGCTGAACAGTAGTTCGTTTGAGAAGCCTCGTTGTGCTAGAGACTGGAGACCTTAAAGAAAAGGTTGACGATGCTGTTATGCTGTGATACGTAAGAGAAGCTGGAAACCATTGCGACTTAAAAATTGCGCACACAGACTCATTCGAACTTAGTGATAGCACATTACATGGCGCGCGGTATTCAGCTGACACCTAGGCGTGGATGACGCCCAAAGTGGTCAAGTGTTGGTCAGAGAGCGGTAACTGTCAACTGATGTGTGGTCAGTGAACTAGTTTGCGGTCACCAATGCTACCTCTCAAACGGGCATCGACCTCAGTAATAGCAGGCCTGTTCTATCGTCACCTGACACAACCTCCGAGGTTTTCAATCTTTGGATACTGGAATTATACGGACGCCGATGGTAAGCCTTCGAAATTATTTTCAAAAGCAGTCGTTACTCATTGTTGATTCTAGCCAGAGTCAGTGGAAGTTGTGTTCGGATCACTCCAACTGAAACTGATAATTGGATGGCAATTTGGCAGCTGGAGGATTGAACCACGGAACCGTCACACCCCGCGCATCGACGCTACCGCTCGACTAACCACCCACTACCGGCCGCGTGCACAATGCCAATTTCAACTGATCCCCATACCTATACCACATTGGTCAAACTATCGTCCTGTAGGCCCTATGCATTATTCCCTGTATTGATTACATTAATTACTGGTCGAACGTTTCTTGCATTATTACACGTAACCAACTCTGCATCGACACTACGAACTTCCCTTTGAACTCGCTCTTTGTTTGTTATGTGCCGCCACATTGAACTGTTTACGCTACCGTGTTATTGGTTGATATTTGTACAGAGTTCACTTGGTTGTAAGTTGTATAATTTGCTAACCGTTGCTTATTTATGTACAGATCCAGTTTTGTCTGAGTAAACCTTTAACATTCTGTCTTGTTCTGCCCTGAACCAAGAGGTTTACAACCGCCCCGATAAACTGCGTGTAGCCGTGAATCCTGACAGATTCTACACTCATGATTTATTCAGAAACTGAGTGTAAATCTACGTATCAACAGGTAAGTATTTCGGATCGCTCAACACTGAACATTTCCGATTGAATTTCCCGAAGCAAACATTCATAATAAAGTATAGTAAAAGTTGTCATATCGGCCCGTATTGAAAAGTGCAGTCTAGATGAGCGGACTCTTTTTGTGGTGACTGTCACCAGTTAGCATTACCTCCTTAACGAAGCAGAACGTGGAATCTATCAGTACACAATGATAGATAATGGGTCCTTGTTACTCTGCGTGACATTCCGTTTCACACAGGTGCAAACGGATTGTACGTGAATTGACTGATTCATGAATCGCGATCTTTGAAGAAGTATTTAACTAGTATGCAAACATTTACTGACGTTCTCTAGGGAGTGGAATGCATACTACTCAAGTAATCACTAATGGGATTGTAGAGAAACAAAAATATCATCGGACAAATAAAAACATGCTATAAACTCCAAATGTTAATTTCCAAATTGTTTGTCAAATACTCAGAATAACAAGTGTGGGTTTGAATTAACATTTTCGTACGGGTTGAGACAGGAGCTATGCAAGCAACAAGTCGGATAAAAAATGACTACTTGTTCGGGTAATTGTCTCTTATGATGTTTCCTGTAGCAGGTTACGAAAAACACTTCTGGGGTTACCTCACAGCTATAGTTTGTTTGTTTTAGTAGAATATGCAGTGACTTAATAAATGGTGTCGTTATACATAACTGCCCTGACCGCCTATTTATATTACTTTCAAGGGTTGTTTTGTTTCGACAACCACTTACTTCGTGTGGCTGGATGTACCTTGTGAAAGCACCACGCATCATAGGAGTTCCTAATAAACGATTGATTACAGGTGGTCAACTAGGGCGGTGAACCGATTGCACAATACTCAGCTGTTTAGGATTTTGTGTGTGTCCTATCTCAAAGCAAACCTTTATAGCGATCTGAGTAAATTGCGAGGAGAAACCAAACAGGTCAGTGAAAACCGTGGGTTCGAGACCTCGTAGTGTAACTGCAAAGCTTCCGCACCGTGCCTTTTCTTTGCTGAAACTGTGAAGTTGATCCGTAATAGATCTGTCAGAAATAGGCTGGTACCAACATAAATCGTTTGATATGTATACGCTTATTAGGATCGACTGTTTGTGTAAGCTTTTCTTGAAATATGACACTTTCAAACATTTTTTCAGGTGCATATTAACCCAGGACAAGTCCACTGCTTCGCGCGAAACATTGGCAAGACTATTCGTCGACTCAACCCACCACCCAATACAGGGAGCAGTGTGGAAACAAAATAACTTCCGGAGGGCTTCAATTCAGCTGACATTTGATAGCAGTTTTGTTGTTGCATTTAGCGGTAGATTGCTTACGCTTTAAGTGGCTTCGATTTAAGGGGAATTCTGACACTCTCCTGTTTTATGTTAGGGAATCTGCGGAGAACGGAAGCTTCACATCTGAGTCATTATCCTTAGTTGCATTATGAAACCACATGTTTTTTCATCTAGGTCTCCCTTCTCACCGTTTGTTTTGTATTCCTTCGGTTCATTTGGACTGGAATTAAACAGAAGGTTAATTATTCACATTTAATTTTGAATCCGATATTTTTATGTGAATAATGGAAAACCAACGAAATGTCACCGAATAATAAATCATATTATTGACGTCCAGCTTTTGTTCTCCGAACTAACGGAGGTCACTGATGATTTGTGGTCTTTTTTAACGAACACATCGCCAGTGGTTTTGCTTTAAACAGAAATGGGGTAAAATACCTTTTACTACCGTTTTTTCTTTTATACTGTAAATGACGCGTTTAATTTAGGCCGCATTGTTGTCCTCTATTTTACTCAAGGTACTTTGTAGATTATATTAGCGTTTACCTTTCCATCAGTTTTACCGTGGACTTTCTGAAAAATACAAAACGTATGTCATTTTCTGCGTTATTGTAATAGGTATTGCCTGCTCTATTTTTTGTATTCGTGTTTTTCTCAAATGAACTAAATTTCTGTTGGATTATTTTTATGGGACTGTCGCTGTTTTGATTTGTTAATCTTCGAATAATAAGCTGGTCAACCCAAACACACAGGATCAAGCGTTACTGAAAAGTAGTCTATAGAATTACGACACTCCATCAACATTCTTGTTACCTGTTCTGTCATTCAGACTCATTGGCTATCTTATCAGATATGAGCATATATATGTATATATATATATATATCGGCAAATACTAACCTGTACTACAGCAGAACAAGGTTGTTAAGTAATTCGTTTTTCGCACACAAGCATGATTCAGTTTACGGTATTCCCATCACTGTCGTTCGAAGCGCACATGAAAGACGTAGTAAAACAAACATACACCCATAATGTATCGAAGAGAGGCTCAAAAACAAATTTCAGCTAATTGCCCTATAGATCTGAGCTAAAACCAATAAGTAGTCAGCGGCGAGAGTAATGGATCCATAAATCGACCGGGAGGACCAAGTTCCTAATTGACAAAGCAGACAACGAGAAATCCACTGGTTGACTCACTTGTCAGTCCGAATATTCACCAAAGATCGTTTACGCTTGCTCCAGATTGATCAGTCCGATTTAGCGGAACTAACAACCATATCTTAGGTGGTGAAGAAGGTTGTGTAAACCAGACAGTCAGTGTGCAGAGCAACGCACCAAATCCAACCACTTCTACTCTCTGGGCCGAAAGCCTTCTTAATGATACGCGTACAAATGTACATGCATAGTTAAACCCCATAATAACGCGACTGGGCTACAAAAAGACAGAACACCAGGGCATTCGACTGTAGACACATACTAAGATTTTGGTGGCAGCTCAGTCACAGTGGTATAACACTGTCACATGTGGTTTCATGGTAGACAATAAAATGAATTTTGGCCCATTACCCAACTTCAACTGAAACATTCATGGTAGTAACAATGAAACAGTCGTTCACGCGTCCACATTTTCAAAGGCCGGAGGAGTTAACTGTGTTCGCTTAACTGAAAGCATATGAAGGTTGTAGACAAAATGGTTAACAGAAATGTATAGAGATTAAGCTAATTAGCCGAATATGTTGGTTAGAAGTGCAGTTTGCATTGGTTTTTATTTACAACTGAAGTGTAAGGTAATATAACATTGTAAACAACGCATTCAACTTTTTCAAAGGACAGTCTCAGAAAATAAGAACAATATTGCTTACTCAACTAGTTAAAGAAAGAATATCCTAAATACAAGCAACTATAATTTTCCACCGGTCTTCTCTCGAAATTAGTGATCGTGAAGGTGTTCGTTTTTCCAGCATATTTTTAGAATATAATGATTATAGGTTCACAAATAAATGATGTTCTACTGTTGTGTTCTGATCATGAAAATAAAACTGCAGAAAGTTATATCCACGTGAATGATGATACGATAACACAGTAGTGTGCTAATAGAGATTAAAGATGGCATGAGAATAGATTACAAGCGTATTATTTTAACTTCCTTATTTTTTCAGAATTCTGCATTTCGTGATTGATTGGGAGGCAGAAAAGCCTATCGGGACAAACGTATTACGCTTAATTCAGTATTGACTGTTTGGTTATATGCAAAATCTAAGAGGTGACCGATACTCGAACTAAAGTTTATGACTAAAAATTATTGTAACACGTTGGACCATAACACCTTCACTCCAAAATTAACCATATGAGTTACATGATATTTGTGTTCCGTTAACAATTATGGGGACGTTTTAGTGCATAAGTCCACGATTGTACAAAAGTAGAACTTAGAAACTAACACATTGAATGCAGTGGTTTGATAATAAACGGTTGGGAAGATAGACTAGTTATGTGGTTTTGCCGACATTTCATAAATGTTAATTTTACCTTAACATCATGTAGGACAACGGTGGACAGAACGGCAAACTACCCTGGAGAATTGGTTTCAAACTTAATGGCTTCTGACAGCAGAAAACCGTGGATTACTTAAGAAGCGGAGAGAAGGCAATACTCACAAGGTAATTGCTCGTTCGCAGAGTGTTCTCGGTTGAATAGCAATTCAAGCATTCAGATTATCTTTTACTTCAACAATTATTCTGTATTTTTATAACAGACGTTACTGCTAATAACAAACCACAAATCACGTTGTTAATTCGTGGTCTGTTAGACAGTCGATGTTGCACACCTCTACGATGACTTCTACTCCAAGAAAATCACCTTGAAGGGTAATAATTCGGAGGGACAATCAGAATTCTAACGAGCCAAACTAGCCATTCTATTCTAAAACTTATCTAGGCGTTTGTAATTATCAGGGTGCCAGCGGTTTACGAACTGATTAAACAAATGTCGCAGTGATAGCCGCCTCTCAAGCACATCGATATATTCTAAAGTTTGATGTTATTCCGATTATTGATGGTCAGCAGCTACTTATGACAAGAGACTGTGCTAATTGTACATTCCTTCCGCAGAACTGTTTTAGTCAACCTGTATCTATCTCTGAGTTTAGTTTTGGTTAATAATCCAACCTATATCGGTACAGCAAAGTTTTGTACAAACTGCACACAGCAACAACAGTTTAACGAACCAACCGTTTTGATCTTTCGTGCGCTAACGGTGCAATCAATTCAATGACAAGGAGATTGATTGCATCAACGCCCTCTGTGTACGCAATCTGGTCAAGGTTTTCCGATTACCGTTGCCCCAGTAATCGCTATTACTTTCAGATTGCGATCATATAACAATATCTTGAAGGATTTGACAGGGGCAACCAGGTGGCCAGCTCCTAAGCTGTGTTTAGCGGTCGATGAGGCCTGGATCTTCGAGGTTGCTACAGTCCACAAATCGCCATGCGCTAATGCAAGTTCCGATCAGTCCTGCTTATGTAGACGTCATTGCAACCGAACTGATACATTACGAAGGAGACAGACTAGTCGGTTAATTGTATATCACCACTATGGAGATTCACACCACTAGTACCTAACAGAACGCGCATTTGAGCAGCTGGGTAGGTGTGTTGCAACGCCGACGTCAATTTGCGACTAATGTTGTTAGTTAGGTGGTCATCCCTGAATAGGATTTGCAGAAATATGTCCTTTTTCTTCGCACTACAGCTTGTCACTTTTCGTTTTGTAAAAGGCCAACAGTATAGGGTGAGAAGTCTTGTGCACAAATATTTCTTTCGAATCTCATCAATTACTACAGCGAAGTTAGTGCAGTCAATATACGGCAAGCAAGCGTGACAACAATGGTGAACAATGCGGGTGTGATAAGCGAGGTCAGAATGATCGCGACTCATGAACAGAATATTCAGATAACGCAACATGAAACTGATAAGGACAGTTATATTACCAGGTAAAATGCTCATGGGCAGTTAAGTGGGAGGGTGGAAGGATGTTAATAACTACTCTTAAAATTTACTGACAAAACAGTTAGACGGGTATATAGTGGAAGGTAAGAGGAAAACGTTCAGAAAAATGAGAGTTTTTGGGAATGAGACGAAATTATCAAGTAGGGATAAATTGGTAATCATTTGTTTCTAGACACATAGCACGGGGTTTGTTCGACGAATTGTAACAGCCTCTGCAAATCGTAGACTTTGCTGTGTTTTAGGGCGGTGTGTGATACGAAATGGCATATCACTGCAGATTTGATGGCTCGTCTCGTGTAAGTGTTTCCTGGTTGCACTTCGGGCGACGCCAGTTCCGGTGGTACATTATCATTTTGGAATGAGCTCATGGATACGTAACCCCAGTTTTCTCATTGTATGGCCAACTTACCTACATCCACAAGTACAGATGAAACCATATATTACATTTGCTTGGGCGATCAAAGCGTCCGGGTCCTTCTTCGTTGAGGTCAGTAGTTGCGTATTTTCCTCAATGAACACCACATTCACGGTGTTGTAGATCAGTCTTGTTGCGGCTGTAAGTCCTCGTCCGATTAAAACTGAAATGCCATCTCTCTTAAATGGTCAACGAAGGTATACAACTTTTTATTCGAGCAGTCATTATAATAAGATTATGTCCTATTAACCTGATGTGTTTCTAGATAAACCGAGGTGAATAACCGCTGTCAAATTGTCTGTCACGAAGGAGTTGTTCTTCGCTTCCGACCTTACCAGTTGTGGCAATCTTACGAGCTCTATAAAACAGAATACTTTTAAACTTTTAAACGTCGCCGATAAAAACTCATGTGAGATAACAACCAACTTTGCGAGAAACCAATCCGCTTTGTCCGGTGAGGCGAGGGTAATATCTTTAATTTACTCATACAATTTTCAAATTGAACTTTGATCTGTTATTTGCTCAATTGTTTCGTTGGTATCTAGAAGTCTAAACGTAACGAAAGTATATCCAACTGAGCTTTGATAAAGTGAGCGTGAACCTGTTTCAGATAACCTGTGATAAAAGTTGGTATCCGCCCACATGGTGGTGAATTTTGCAAGTTCTGAATAGTTTTGGGCGTTGGTTCCTTGAAGTGTATCTCGGAGAACGTTTTCAGACCTGATCCGGCCAACCAGAGGTGAGCGGTTGAGCAAACTGGTAGAGCATTGCTGGGCCTCGATACAATTGTTCAAATTTCCTTCAGATGTCTCGATCTCTGGACAAGTAATTCTTATAAGATTCACACTGTTTACCCTAACCTTTTCTTTTAAAAGCAACTTGGAAGAATGCCCAAGAGATCAGCATGATAACGTACGGTTTCCGTGAGATCTTATTCGTTTCCCTTCAACCATTGTTTTGCACCCAACTGAAAATGACTGATTCAATCCTCGAGTGATGCATGCAGGGAGTCCTTATTTGAAAAATTATGGAATAGGCTGGGATATTCCCAATTTCTAAACGTGACAAACTTAAACCACCACACCCACCAGAAAGGGCAAACTAAAATTACTGATGAGTAGTCGGGGATTTGGTTTATTTCATGTTGAACATCACCCACAATTGATTTCAGCTGTCGCATTCCCATAGAATTTCCAGTCGGGCCCTTTCGAAAAGAAGCACTAGACTCGAGTTTCGCTCTCATTAGAGCTCGTCAATAGTGAATATCCTCGCCACTGCCGGGATTAGAACCACGGACACGCTGTTCATGAGGCAACCATGTTTACCATTGCGCCACTGACCTCACGTTAGGCAGGACGGAATTATCATATGTGAACACTCAATCACTTTCGCTTGTGAGTAATGATCAGGTTGCCCGATCGTCTCGAAATGGAGACACAGTTACTGTCTGTTAACTCCAATCGATAACCCCGCGATTAGGACATCCTAGACAGGTCGAAATCTCCGATCTCATTAAACCTGCTAGGCGATATTTTAGATTACTGGTGAGTAGTCGGGGATTTGGTTTATTTCAGGTTGAAGGAGCTCTAATGAGAGCGAAACCCGTGTCTAGTGCTTCTTTCCGAAAGGGGTCGACTGGAAAGTCTATGGGAATATGACAGCTGCGATCAGTTGTGGGTGATGTTCAATCCATATAAAAATCAAAAATCCCCTACTACTTATCAGTAATTAAATACCGCTCAACAAGTCAATGATTTCTGTGATTTCAACTTGGAGAGAAGTCCTAATCGAGGGGTCATCGATTGGAGTTAACAGACAGTAACTGCCTTTTCTCGAGGCGATTAGGTAAATTAGTGTATTTTAATTGAGGCATACTTCTGTCCGACAGGCTTTAACCACGTACAAAAAAGACTCAGGCTAAACCACACCACATGTGTAATTTCATTTATCATGCAACCGCTAATCGGCTGACAGAGATGGTAAAGCCTGTACGGGGAGAGCTATAAGTTCCTATTTTGCGAAATTCCGTTGAATTTGTTGAATTATTAGAGACATTAAATATGCCAAGAAAATGAATATTCTCCCTTAATGTAACCTCACCCATGGAAACAATTACGGTTCAGGATGAATAACTTGACAGTAACTGTATCAACTTAAAAGTGCAGATAGCAGAATTAAAAGTTTCCAATCCGTTGCACGCGATCAGTTCGGTTTCAACTTTCCAGTATGCTTTATCGACAAAATGAAAGGGCATCAATGAGGTCACCATTAGGGTCATTACTAGCTGATATTTTTATGGCAAGGTTTGAGAACAGTGCGTCAGTAACGCAGATTTACTCGCCTATTGTTTACAAACGATAAGCATGTGATAATGTTTTTGTAATGCATGAATCAGCAAGCTCCAATTAAATAGTAAAGCTGTTCAACTAAGCTTATCAGAATAGTCGTTTCACCACAGAGCATGAGTTATCTGTAGGTATATTATTGCCAGATATCTTTCTATCTCTTTGCTCAGATGGGACGAAACAAAGCAAAATAAAACGTGGTTTAAATTAAACTGGGCAATATACGAATTTTTGTAGTTTTCTACCATTGAAGCAGAAAGTTAATCTTATTCATTGTCTGGTTAGAAAAGCCATGAAAATCTGCTGGAATGATATAGACGAGGAAAGACTAATCATATTTGGCGTACTGTTTGAAAAAGGTTGAATCACATACATATTTCACGTAGCACAATAGGAACAAGAGGTACGTCTGCAGTTCAGTATGTTTTAAGGATGAAGCGGCCTTTGAACCTTCAAGTAACAGACTTGACGTAGCCCTAAGCAAGACCTATTCTGCAACCAAACTAAGTGTTCAGTTTAATTCCATACCAAAGTTGCATCCTCACCTTGAAAATATTGCCTGTTCATGTTGCCTGCTACTGTGTGAAGTAATTCGTTTGTTGCTGTGAAAAAAGCTACATAGGCTGTGCGATACGGCATTTATCTGAATGTATTCGGGGGATTCATCCGGTATAGTTAAGTAATGGCTTAGCAAAATCTTGATCCTCTTTGATCGCTGCTACTAATTGGAGTTCAGTCATTCAGTTAGTCTGACTGACTCGTCTCGTTCTATTCATGCGGCCCATCGTTTTCGACCAAAGTAGGCCAATAATCACTTGTTGGCAATCACAGAAGGTATCGCCTTTATCCTACCCTCAGGAAGGCTTTGTCAAAACGCTGAAAATTCCGCGGCCATGTGTTCATGTATAAACTAAACGGATTATGTAAGTCTTGTCTTCATCTTTACAGCAGCAATCAACCTTCAGGTGTTACGCTGTTATACTTTAAAAGTTTGATCTTTCCGATACTGATAACGAACTGTTCTACCAAGCGTTGTACACCCTTTCAAATGTGACTGTCTATATATTGTTTATTCAGCCTGATGATAGAAGACCGTAAACCAATTTGTTTTCTACAGATTCCTCTGATTTCCAAACCGGATACATTTATGCAATTTCTGCTGCTGACATTTTTTTCTAACACCACTGACTACTGTTTGATTATCAACTTGCATATCGATTTAAACGAACTGGTGTTATTTTCACGTGACTATCTTTATTCTTAAAAGAAACCAGTAAAGGTTTTAATGTTATCAGTAATTTCAAGGTGTAAAGAGTTAAATAGATATACAATAACTTATACAAGCTACTCAGAGGGTATACAAATGAACAAGGCAATGGTCACGTGGGTCTGCTACAGCTGAACTGAACGGTACATAGTAACATGACTGAATTTTGCTATGAATCACGCTCTACTATTTCAGTTTCTTTTACTCATTTACTATTAAGCCTCTTGTCAACAACGTCTAACATTCGATGGATATCCATATTATTTGTCAACTGTTGCATTCATTCGGGACATACACCAAGTGGGTGCAACCATATAATTACAACATTTCAGAAGCCATTTGGATCGTGATATATCCCAGTGAGACCTGTTTCTGGTTAATAGGAAGTCCATCTCTCATGAAGTATTGTTAGTATTCTGAGAGGAAACCACCCAACTTGCGGAATCAGATGTGTATCCAGAATGTGTAACCCTTAGTTCAACTTTATCTTCTTGTGTATATGCGTCACTGATAACCTCGAAACTCATCTTTCTTTATCCGGCCTAAAACCCACATTTGAGACTTCTGTTTTGTTGCTTGGAATAAAATAAGTATAAGTCGTATGTGGAATATTTACTCAATAGTAAGAAAGAATCCCCTTTTGCTGACATATGAGCAAGTGTTCTGTTCTAGAGCTGTCCATTCGTTCGTTGTTTTTGTCAGTCGTTCGTTTCTGTTGGGAAGAAACAAAAAACGTTTACTTAATCGTGTGACTGATTGTGTATTCGAGTACAAGATTTGATCAACCGATAATTTGTGGTTGCACAAATTACTAAAAAAAATTATGGTTTTACATCCGCAGTCTCCATCCTACAGTTAGCTTGGCCTTCACGTAAATAACAGGGTTATGTATTCCGTCCTTCATTGCAGAATTTTTCGGAGGAAAAATGCAAAATTTTAAATGTTTCGTGACGACCGGTAGCTTACTTTGCGTTTCAACACACTGCGATTTCTCTTGACCTAGACAAGTGTATTCGGTAACTGAACTACTTTTGCTGTCCAAGAAAAACAGTCAGGCTTATTCCAAAGATGAAACCTAAAAATGTGTGTTGCTTCATGATTAGATTGTGATGAGTTTTCTCGTCAACTGGGTAGAGCACCGGTGTGACTTCGGTCTTGCCTTCGGATCGTCCATACGCGTGAAATTTTAAGTTACTGTGCACGCATGGACAGCAACGTACATTAATTGTTCCCTCTCCGGCATCAATTTTCGAAGACTCACCCACTTCTCTTCCCTGCGTCATAACACTGAAGATCTGTTCGGTTCAGGTTTTACATGTTTTTATATCTGTTACTTTTCTTCTTCTTCCAGGTAAATGAATAATTTTCACTTTCTACCCTTCGAATAATCAATCCAGAGTTGCTTTCATCAGTTGGCCGTTCGAGGTTCAGTAATCCAACTAGAGTCCGATTGGTCAGACAAGTGGAGCAAATAGAAATCTACTTTCGTGACTGAATGACAATTAACACAATGTGACAATTCTTTTACTATTCCGATCATCTTCGTTAACATGAAGGCACCTTTCATTTGAGTCACCCTGTGGGCAAATCTTTTACCTGTTGTGATTCTGAAGAATGCAACATCGAGGGAAAAAGTGAAGGAACGGAAGTCATTCCATTTGTCACATTTATATTCAAGTTTCGTGTACAAACAGAAAACATTCCGAAGAAAGACCATATACAACCGACTGACTCCGTATTTTCGGGGTAGAGAACAGATCAGATCGTACGTCGATTTTACAACCGACAATAACATACGGAACAAACTTTATCCTACCTAAACCTTTTATAAGCGTGGTACACTGCACTTCTGTCTCTGCATATCACGTAAGTGTGTTCGTTGCTAACAGCAAATAAGTGTAGTTTCTTTACTTGTAACATTGCCACCGAAAGAACAATAAGCTTGTTCGTCGGAGCATTCTGCGTTGTCCCTTGCCTCTCATTCAACGAGTACTGGTGAGTTCTTGGCCAAGAATAATGGAGCGCAGTGTTCAGTTGAAATGGGCTCAGACCACCGAGCAGCGATAACCAACACACAAGTTAAGTAAATGCAAGTCAAATTATGCCCGTAATCCAATAGTGCTCTGCTACTGAGTGGGTACAATTGACAAATGTGACAGCCGTTTAAAACCGAGCAGATCATGACAGACGTAGTCTGAAGCAATACAGGTTGCCTCCAAAACGGTTTTTCAGCTGTTTGGCGTAGACTATCCTTAAAATTCAGGGAGAAAACTTGCCCAGTTTCCTTGTGATAACGCAAAACTAGGTTGTGGCTGAAGCTGTGATTTGTGGTCACGCTTTGGTATTAAACCCTCTAACACTGAATTTTCGCTGAAATTTTTAGGACTGAGAAGGAATTAGGTTGTCGATCGGAACACCCTTTGGGGGGAAGGAACTAGTTAGTGCACGAGTGTGTGTGTGTCTGTAAGCCTTCCAACCCACACTGCAACAGAATTAGTAAAAAACACTTCCAGTACAAACATAAGGAACTCCCTGGCATTGATAAAACGTATGGCATATTTTCTTGGACAAACTCAATGGAATTTTATTCCACCTGAACTCATCTATAAGGCAAAAGATTTTGTATTCTTTAGGTCAGCACCAATCCGTTAGAGTACACAGTCTTTGTGCTGTGTCATCTCGCAAACTCTTTAAAAGTTCAACTGACGCACAGATTCAATACTTGCTTCCAACTACCTATCATAGAACCGGACCAGTTAGCGACTCATTACTGTAACGTCGAACCTACTTCAATGTTGTAACCAGTATACGTGGTTTGGCGGCGTTTTCTTGTTAGAAACTAAAGGTGATCTGTAGTATTCAATGTACGGATAACCTTTTAAACAAGACACTCTATTGTACTATCAGAGAAGGCGAACTGGCTGGAGTCAACGCAAACTGCTGCTGGCTGGAAAGTCTATTTGAATGCGAATGCTGTGATCAAATATGACAAAATAGTCAACTTGAGTTAACTGCATAGATGCTGAAAGTCGACGTTGTTAACAAACTAAGGATGTAGTTTGGTTACCGTAAAAACCACTACTGTTTTCCAGAAACTAAAGACCAAACGTCTGAAGAGTTGCTCTCAAGTTGGGAAAATTTTGATGTTCTAGATCAAAATAATTGTATCACTGTGGTAAAGTGTCTGCCTCATTTCCAAACGATCATGCGGGTAGACAGATGAGTAGATTGCTAACCGCATGCGTTTGTTGTTTTTCAAATCAGACGTCACGCGTTTTGTTTGAAATGATCTTGCTGTTTCTAATCAGGTACACACTGCAGTGATGCGCAGTTGCACAGTGAAATACTATAGACATTGCAAAACAGACACAAAATTTCACACTTCAGTTGACGATGCTGTTATAAGGAGTCCTCCAAAACCTCTGATTTCTAAAACCTGTGTCGTTTAACCTGAAAAGAGCATCTCATTCACAATCGGTAGTACGCGTCCGTAGTATTAGTAACTTGCCTATACAATGATTGTAGCAAATTATGAAAATGAATTGCTCCAGTTACTATGTTTTAGGCAAGGCCTGAGGGAAAACGTTCAACTTAAAATAAAGCTTCTGACCGGTGTGTCGCTTGCTTTTCCGGATGTCCCTGTTCTACGTTCAGCCCACTTTAACCACACAGGATCCGCTCACTAGTCTTACCTTCAACGTTCTGTAACAGTCTGATACAACCGTTAGTTGTTTCCACATTTACAAATCAGATGGACTCGTACAAAAGATCGTTTGAGGAAGGAAGTAGGCAGGATCAATTTTGTAAACAAAAGACAAAAAATCCTCAGATAGCCAACATGAAGATTTTCCCATGATTATCCCGTAAAAATGGGGTTATCAGCTACTTGCTAAGAATATGCCTGAAAACAATTGTGAGCACATCCAGTTTTATTCAACCAACTTCAGTTTTCTTTATCACCCTGACGTCAGTTTCATCTGTGTTTGGTCAATCACCTTGCATGCCAGATCATACCTGACGACCTGGTCGTTTCGTAATGTGAGATAAATGGCGCTGTGGGCAATACGGTTGTTTAATAATACCGTGATTAGAGCTCAGCCCTCCTCATTATCAAAAGACGAGTCTGATGCAATCTTTTAGAAGGGGTTGGCTAGCGAATGCATGAAAGGCCAAAAACTGCCGTCAGTTGTGAACGGCACTCAGTCCAGGTCATTATGTATTTACGACTTCAAATAATAGTGCTTGGTCAACCAGATCCGCAGAACAGGGAGATATTTGAATCAGCGGCTCAAGCAACACACTCTGATGTAATTCTGCAACTGACTTGGAAGCAGCGATATGGCTCACTCTTGAAAATGAGCTTAACCGCAAACCACTCAATTGCTGCGCATCTTCGGATTTGGCCGGCTTAAATCGTGTGGGGTATACTTTTAACAACCGATTGTAATAGAGAACTGCTGGTTACTATGGATAGCTCGAGTAATAGAACTCGCGGAATGGTATCCTTTTCTGTGTGAACTGGGAGACCTTTGCATCACGATTCTTTCACGTTTCTTCAGACTTGATTGTAATAATCTAAATGCGTTGTGTGTAATTGTGGACTGACGTGTGCAACTCTGTCCCTCTGATTTCATCTATTTGCCTTTTATTGCAGTATGCATACTTTATTATGTAACAAAATGATGGCGAATGATGCCCCGTGAAATGTACAACATTTTCTGTACAACCTTTCACGAAAACGTTAAGCAACGTGTGATGATAAACCAACGATCCTAAATAATCAAAACAAGACTGCATCACAATGCCACGGTACTACTGCACAAATTGCCAAAGATAGTAACTAGACAACCTGAACAGTCTCGATCGCTAGATCGTTTTCGGGAAATGAATTAAAATTTTGTGCCGAACAGGCTAAATATGAGCTGTAATCACATATTGTGTTATTCTTACCCAAAAGAGTTTTTCCGGTCAGTCAGCAAGTCCAAGAGCAATGGGGACGAACCGTGCTTCAAAAAGCCAACGCATGCACCACTCGAACAAAGTACGACAACCAGTAACTGGCTATTCGCACAACTATCATATTAGTGCGATAAAACAAAAACATTTAGGTTAAGGTCCAGTTAACGCTTAGAAACAGGAGAGGTGGAATATATAGGGATAAACACTTGGGGGTGGGAATAGAGTTCGGTCGGGTTTTCACATGACTGAACCTCGAAAATCGATACATTTGTCATCTACGTTTTGAAACTTTTCGAATTAACCGAATGTTCTATATGTATGTAATATATATAGATATCGTGTTAAAATTTCATTTTCTGCATCTGAACCAGATTAGAATAATAAGTTTAAAATGAATACCGCTCAAAAGTAAATGTTGTTTAGTAATCGGATAGGTAAAACATGCACTGTTATGTGTGGTATGAACGCGGGTACAATACCTCAAGCAAATTCTTATTTTGGTTGTTACAAATTTGAAAATTCAATCCAGTTTCACCCTGACTAAATTTAGGTCGCTGGTGGTGAAGAAAAAATTGTCGAAATTTACATGCTAGTTACTATTACCGTACGCAAAATCTTCAACGCTCGAACCGGTTATGTGTCACCCTGGACGAATATAAAACTAGATGTAAAACTAGATGACCTATCAAGAGGCGAGGTGTGTTGCAGTTGTCATCAATTCCCGTTAGAGTTATAAGTTTTATAACTGCTTGCAAGGTTATGCGATCTTTGGCGCAATTTATGAATGTTTAACAAAGTGTGAGAAGTCAACTGGTTCACTAACCATAAACATTTACTAAATTTACGATTTTCAATTCGTTTCAGACTAAAGACAATTGTAATGGTAATAGTATCTGTCTAAGTAGCATTGCGTAATCGTTTGATGGAGTACTGCAAAAAGGATTATAAAAGTGCGAAACACTGAAAGAGGCATGTCTATTCACTTACACACTGATTAACAGATATATCATCCCATTAATTTTTAAGTATTGTAAATGGTTTCTTGTCACGATTGACTTGGTACTGTACTAAGAGTGATGAACTCATAAGTTGGATAAGACAACAGGCAACTTAAGGTTCGGGGTCCAGTTCGCTTTGACACTGAGAGTCAGTCTCTCAGCACTGAACACTTGAGTGTTGAATCACACCTGTTGTGTATTTTGCTTCATGCACCCGTTAGCTGAGAATACGACCATGTTTTCAGATGCAGTTATGGAATAAACTGTCTGTATTTTCGTTGAATCTAACTGTGTATTTATATTTAGCGTTTTTGTTGTGTTTCGTTTTGTATACTGCATGACAATACCGATTGAATGAATGGTACTCAAAATCCTCTTTTTTCCAGCCAGACAACCCTTAAAGAGTTTATCGCTGCTCACACTTGAATCAACATCTTATTGTTGTGACCGCCTGCGAGTCCGTTTGTTGCGCAAACTCCCTTATAGGTCATGTCAAACATTAAACCACAAACGCGTACACTCATTTGCATGGTAAACATTGGTTAACAATACGCTGTCATTCGCCTCGGTAGAAGTTCTCACACAGCACGTATACACTATTCCGATAGTTTGTTCTTGTCCGTCATCTTCTTGGCGTTCGGAGCTTCCCTTTTTGTTCCTGAATGTCGCCTGTCGGCAATATACTACTTGTGAGTAGCGTATTACTAACAACGAAA
>JTDE01000203.1:149526-197824 GCA_014338405.1 Paragonimus skrjabini miyazakii | reverse complement strand
GTGAACTCAATTTTGGTTAACTAACTTTGCCAAATTGTGAATGCATCACTTTGTGCTTTCAAAGTCTTATGTGCACAGTTGACCAATAGGCGCGTAAGCCCGCCATACTGAGGTGCGTATCTTCTTGTAAACTGTCTGAAATGTTATGCACGGTTGAAGATAACTGCAGTCGCTTCTCGAACTATCTACATCTCACAATGTTTTTATGTTTATGTCCAGGAACTCAATTGAAATCCCACATTCCAGGGGAAAAATAGAATGACTATCCTTCAGCAAAGTTTAATTAGTCGCTGCGAGCAATTTTCTGAAATAGGCTTCTCCCTGCAACATCTGTCGGAATGCTGTCAAATTCCATGACAATTTGTGACCATTGGCAAAACAATAGAGAATACCATGTTCGTTACGTTAATACAAAATCGGGCTACCTATGCAGAATGTGACAATTTAATGACACGCAACATTGGACAATCTTCAGTGCACACAGAAAATCTGTTTATTCTGACATAAGTCACATTCTGTGATTACACTGTCTGTAAATATTTGTTACAATACTCGTACTTGTCGCACATCTATCTGCTACTTCAGGCCCAATATGGGATATACCTTAGACAGGTATGACAGAGAGAATAAACAAATTATTCAGTTGTGTACGCTATATGTAATGTCACAAAGTCTTGACAGTGTAGAAACGAATGTCGTACCAATCAACTCTCGTTAATCGTCAAGAAGATTCTTCACATACGTATGTATGATGTTGAAATTTAATTCCAGATGTGCATTAATTATCGTAATGGCACTGATGGGTCATAATATTTGGTAGTATTTGATCGGTGGAAACTATATACAACAACTTTTTTCACGAGCCTCACTACCTCGACTGCTAAACTCGATAGAGCTGCTTTATAGCTTTCTGATTCTACATTATTTCCGATGACTTGCCCGCAACTGTCATCTTTAGTCAAGCCTACAGTAAACTCAGTGTTTTCCTTTAATAACCGTCAAGTTGGCAGCAGCTTGATTAGACCCAATGACAATCAGTTTTTGTGCGTCTGAGCAGCTTCCATTTCAAAATGGAGTTGATTTAAGCAGAAAGTTCTCTCACCGTCAATTAATTCATATTACGAGGATAACTTAAATTGTAATATATGATTATATTACGTCCAAAAACGCAAAACAGGGAATGAGTTTTTATGCAGGGTAGCTTGAAAGTAGAAGGGAAAGAGTTTTAATTCCATTTTGCTGGTCCTTCCGAGTAGATATGAGTTCAGATAGCAACAAGGTTTGAAGCAGAATCCTGTGTTACGTATGGACACAGAAAATTGCAGCTTCTGAGGCGTCAAACAACCTACCATTGTCTCGGGGTGGTTATTTAATTTCATCTTTGGACTTTATTGTCTGCTCCCAGTGTCAAACGCTTAATTATAAATCGGCCTTTATGTTATACTAATCAGTCCAACATACTTCGCTTAAATAGAATGTGTCGAGTATCAAAATACGCAGTCGTTTACAACATAAAATTGTTTGGTTTTCACCAATTATTACTATTGGAGAGAAAACAAGTAGTTTGTCCTAGCCTGTCATGCAAACATTTTACAAGATTGAAGTAACTTCATTTTAGCCATTCTCTTGATTTTGTGCAATAAAAAATCGCTCTTAAAGCAGAGTATTTCAGAAATTGAACCGAGATTAATTTAGCACTGTGTGCTTTTTTATTGGTAACGCTAAAATATTGAATCCAAAAGCATCGTTGGAATGGTCGATTGTCTCCGAGAGTTACGGCTAAGCAGTGTTCTCATATAGTGGGTTCAAAAACGTGGTACCACAACTGAGCTCGAGAGATCCAGATTGCCCAATTCTAGAAAGTAGGAGTACTAAAAATGAACTTGGTACAATGTAATGACCATTCAAAGGATTGTTGACTGTTAATTCAGTCTTGTACTTCCATGACGATTGACGACATACGATTTGTTGTTACTTGGAGTTTAAGAACAAATGTTGTAGTTCTGACGAAATCTTATCTGCTATCGCTAAGTAGTATTGCATTGAATAGCTTTAATCTGCTTTCATTCTGTCTGTGGATGAACTACGTAATGTGTTATCATTTTACACACCGCAAGTGCGGGGGTCGAACGACATATCCCTGTAGGAGGGACCTTGCATAACCCTATCGATCGTTTTCAGCTTTATACACCGAAACCTTTGTTTCACACTTCTTTTCTGCATTCTTCAGTCAACAAACCCTGTCAACAGATTACTAGCAACCTTGGTGCTTTTAAAAACGCCAAACTACCTCAAACTATTTTTATGATGAAAACATATAACTGAAATGAAGCATGTGCCTCTGGTAACCATTCGGCAAGGATCTGACACGTTTAAACTGTATGTTAGGCAAAAGGAGACAGGAACAGTTGGTATAAATTAGTCGGCCCGGACATGATGTGAAAGAGTCAGGGCTCACACCAGTAAAAACATCACACATATGTGCAGTGGCCGAATAACCAATCAATCGAAGGTAATGAAACCATCGATTGTGTGGCTAATTTCGATTGCATGAGCTTTTCCGGATGCAACTGATTTAACAAGTAGCCATCACATTCCATTTTGCACAAGTCCATCTAGTGTGAACATCAAATTCCAAGTGATGGGAGCTGACCATCAATTGGAAGACAGAAAGCGTGTTGACCTCCACTTAACTGACCCCAAAATGGGTAGGAACGGATTGGCGTGTGCAGTTGTCCGGCCATATTCGCTTTTTAACAATGCCCGAGTTTCAGTGTCACCTCGAGAGTAGACACATTAACTCTCCTGCTAAGCTCGATTGATCACTGCACGAAATTACAGAAACTATTTAACACTTTGCCCACCGATGCGCGCTGACAAACAGTTCGATCACTGAAATGTGGTTTCGGATCTTGGTTGCCCTAACCTGAGTAGTACTCACAGGCGATGTTAGCATTCACACTCACAAAACGTCCTAGCCAACCATTTTGGTAAACGAGCGCCAGACTCGAGTTTCCTTCTTGTTATGATTCGTCAATGATGCACACCCTTATTACTGTGCTTCCTTTTGCAGCGTTCCGACTATCTGAGTGTTATACGCAAGCACATATGGTTGAGCGTTTGCACGAGATAAATCGAGTGTACCTATTATATGATCAGTAGTATACTGGCTATTACAGCTGCCCCATTAAGGCGTGGCAGGAGTTCATTTGTGGTAACAAAAATAAAACTCGAGTCCAGTGCTTCTTGACAAATAGAGGTAATCAGTTTGCTTCTGGGAAAGCGGAAGTTAAATGCACTAATGGGTGGTCGTTTCATTTCAGCCAATACCCAGTACTAATAACTGAAACACATTCCAATTTGTGGTTTTAATCAACGTATTGCACTGCTATACTTTTTCCAAACAGGTGAACGACTTTAATGAATCTATCTATCCTTGAAACGGAAAAATTTATTTTAATTGTAAAGTTTGGGATGCGTATTTCTTTTTATTCTAATTTAATTTTTATTCGTTTAAAGTGCCGCCTTTCGCCGTAGCATCAAGATGAACCATAAAAAAGAAATCATCTACAAAACCGAGAAGGGGAGAACAGAAACGGCACAAAAATAAGTAATTTTAGCTCTTTTTTTTGGGTAAAGTGATCTGCATATCCTCCCCTTCGGAAACATGTCTAACCTGGTCCGTGGTTCAATGGACCACTGAAACGAGCTAATCGTAATGAACAGCGTTATTAAAATAAACTGAAACACAATTCCCCAGCACGACTTTCCATGCTGCACAACTTCAATTCAAAAGTTTTAAGAAACGTGGAATTCACAATAGACCGTGCAAAAAAAACAACCGAATGCACGCTGACAAAAGACACGTAAGTTTGCCTTAAGACAGAAGACCGCCTAACTTGATTCCAATAATCCATTACATAACGCCTGGACAGATCTTTTGAAACCAACTTTTGGCGATTGAATTTATTGAGATCCAGAAAGACCTGTGATTGCTTAACATATGTCTTGAACCATACGTTGGACCACAATTCATGTCTCACTAAAAGTTATCAGTTTTAGAAGTAATCTATATTTTGAAGCACAGTTGACATCAATTTGTTCACCGGCACCCTCATTGTTTACCTTAACTGACATTGTTATCAGGGTAAGAGGAACATGTTGCTTTCTCGCAAAGGAATGCAGCGACAAATGTAACATTATTGTGCGTCAAGACTGCAGAATCATATGTTACTTATAACGAAATCCTAGTCCGAAACCAGTCAGAAATTCTCCATTCACCACATGGGCTTTTCCCTATTAGTTTTTCGGATATCTTTCCCCAGATAAGTTTCAGATTGTTTTTCTGCTTTTATCTTTGAATGAGTCAAGTCACAGCCCAACAGACACTTTCATTTCTTGGAAGTAGCTTCGACATTTTCTACGTCAGGCATTTGGTACTCTTCATTGCATCAGAAACGACATTAGGTATCGAAACAATTGAACCTGTATGAAACTACAGTCAGAAAAAGTTGTCCGCTCCATGGGTCTCGAAGCATTTTACCATGCTTTACACAACACTTACTTTTGGAAATTACTGAGTTGCACGATGTTCACGTTGCGATAATAACATTCTGACCTCAACTGGAATGTATATGAATTTTCTATCGCCGTTATCGAATCGAATATTAATCTCGAATAAATGAATTATCGGAGACAGTACTACTTTTGAACTGTTCATTGACGTACATTCAAATTGCTTACGTAACATTCAGGGACATTTGACGCTCACGCTCTGTAAAATGATCATACCTAACTGGTAAATTAATCTAACGCACTTTCCTGGTTTCCCAGTAAGTTCGAATGTACTGATGTTTAATTGGACGTTAATAAGGAAACTCACCAACAGCAGTTTTAATATGGGCTTTGGGGTTTACAGTAGGCTTCACGTTCACAGTTTTGAGGTGGGAGGACTTGTCTTCTTTAAAGTTGCAATAATCCTGTATGATCAAGTGCTTCGATTTTTGAGTGAATGCTTGCCCAACAACTGTGTGAATCGCCCGTCTGTAATTTTTCTGTAATAAAACAAGATTTCCGGCTTTTTCAAGACATGCGAAACAGTTTTACGACAAAAAAGCTGGTACTGATTCCAATTTCTTATATTGGTAAAGTGACTGAATTTGAGTGTATTTCAAGAACTGTTACTGTCACGGGTAGTAGTTTGTGACAAGGACACGCTGAGTGTAGCAGTGTATGGATAATAAACCATCCACCTGAGTCAGTTGGTGAGTAAATGTTAACGGGGGAATAAAAATGAACAAAACTGCGAGTCAATCTGTGTTTTTAGCTATGTTAACAACCGGATTTTAATGACGCTATTTTTTCAACACATCTACTTCTTATCCATTCTTCAGTAAGATAACATTTGGACCCCATGTGATGTAAATCCGTAAGACTTCGCTACTGTTTACCTTGCGTCGAATTAATAGGTACTGTTTGCGGTATACACTGTGTATTAACTTGGTCACCATCCCGGAAATGAATGCATGGTCATCAGTTGGATCACATATGTGGATTTTCGGTCATTTAAATGCGAATTAAGTTCACCTGAAAATGGAAAATCTTTTATGTTTATCTAATTGTCTGAATGTAGACCACAAGGAGCAGATCTAAATATCGACAGTGCAGCGCCCTTCGAAGCAAATCAGAATTATTTCGATATTTCATTAATGGAAGCACGAATTAATAATGAGTAGTTTGACAGTTTAAATGACCTGGATGAGTTTCAATTGTGAAAAATCAGTGTTTCGGCCGGATTCTAACCAACGACAGAAGCAGCATGTTAAAATGCGACCACGGCCCTATCAGCTGAGTTACGAGGCCATGCCAAAAGCTCAGAAATTTAACAATCCATCTCAGTTACGCACCTATTTCATTGTCTTGTAGGAAATCCACCAAGTTATTCGGGGTATCAACTACGCTGACAAGATTCATCAAACATTTCACGTTGGAATCCACCAATGCCACTGTCGGCTATTGAAACTGTATCACTAATGGGCAGAAGCATGAATTCAGTGGGCCATAAATAATATTCGTGAAAGCTTCATCTTCAATAACCCAGTGCTAATAGAACAGACTATTTTTTTCCAGACACCCAGCATTAAAATATGAGGATAAGTTAACAAGAATCCTGTATCAAGAGAAAAACATACAAAAATCACCACAAATCCATATCTTTCAAATTAATTCATTACCCCTGGGAGTGAAACAGAAGACGTATGTAGTAAGAAGATAGAACTCCAAAAGTGGTTTTCTCTCAGCTTTTTCCTGTGAGAAAATGAATAGCCAATGATTTTTGTACTAACTGACGTTACGACTTCTAAACGAAATCAACAACACGTTTCAAGAATTGAGGTGCAATGCCGCTTTCAGGTTATTTCATAACGGCTATAACATTCTGATAGACGCAAGTATCATTCGGTTGTTACCTGGATAGTGTAAATTTCCAATGAGATCGTATTCCGTAAACGTTTGAGAACTCAGTACTGTTGTACGACGGAACTAACAATCCTTGAGAGTGGAAGTTTCTGCAAACCTTTCAAAATGGGTCGTTTTGCATGATAAGGGTGATTAACATTTACTGTATCATTAAGATGCAATAACCACATAGGGTGGCAAACGTGATAGAATCAACCGTTTAGTGACTCACATTTACAGCTAGAGAAAAGACACTGAGACTAAGTGAAATCACGTCTTACAACATGCCTATGAGTAACTTAAGGTCGGATTAACTAACTGCATTTTGAGCTGTCATTCAGTCAAACGTTCCATGAAGGGTATTCTTGTGCAATAATCTGGCCAGATAGCAGTCATGTCACAAAATCTTGTTAAGGTGAAACACAATCTGTTTACTTGGCTTATTCCAAAATAAGTTATATTTGTCAAAGCAACACATGGGTTAATCATTTAAACAAGACCTGAAACAAAACCACCCATTTGCACGCGATATTTGGCCCAAGACCATCTCGGCTGCCGCAAACGTCAATGCTCAGTTCCTTTAGGTAGCAGGGACCATTATGGGCGATGCTGCACTCTGATTTTCCTTCCTGCATTTTTCACGCGGCCTGTACGATGTCAAATTATATGCTATGGTCCTACTACTGAATAGAAGTTGTATTAGTAGTATATTACGATCGCTCATCTTCACTGCACTCCTCCCCCCGCAAAGATTGTTCCAGCTGCAGCGAAAGCCGTTCAAGTTCCCTTCGCTCTCTTGACGGTTTGCGTATTGGCCTTGGGGACGTCGCTGCTCCTGGCATACGCTCTCTTCTGCTCGGGGTGTCATACCATTTGCGAAGCTGGCTTCCGTGCACTCGATGTTGATTGCTATCATTCTTGATCAGATACACTGAACCACGGCGATCCACTACCACATAAGGTCTTCTCCACCTCGCCAGGAACTTCCTAGATCCGGGTCCTGTTGCACTTGGACTCCGCCTGTCTCTGTATTTAACCTTGGAGCCAATTTCAAATACAGCATTTCGATCCGACAACCTTGCGGTTGACTGCTCCTTAGAAACTTCTTGTGCGTTCGCCAAGTTCTGGTCGGCCACTCTCCGAGCTTCTGCTAATCCGCGCCTTTTCATCCGCCGGTCTCCTCACAAACCAATCTCCTGATCGACTGGCAGGCGTGGCACGCGCCCATACATTAGCTCGAACGGGGATTTCTTCGTTGTTCCTTGAGGCGAACAGCGGTAGGCCAACAGAATCAGTGGTAGTGTTTCCTCCCAGCTTCCTCCTTTCGCCGTCAACCATTCCTTGATTGTGCGATTGTTTCGTTCCGTCAGTCCATTAGATAGGTAACCCAGTTTAAATGTGAAATTTTTGAGCTCCTGGCGGGGTATTGTAGGTCAACTGGCAGAGTGCTTGTTGCGTTAAGGCATGGTGTTTCTGTCACTGGTTCGAATCCAGCCAAAGCCCTGACTTTTCACAGTTGGGTCTCATCCAAAATCATAAATCTGCCAAACAACTTATTAGTAATACATGGATACGATTTTCTATCCGCATCTAACAGAAAATTTTTTACATAGCCCTTTTACGAGCTGCAATGTAACACATGTAAAAACCCAGGCAATGAAGGGAAGAACAGTCGGCTCGAACGGTGTTTCAGTTCAGGCTAACATAGAAGTGAAAATTTTGCACCATTTTCTCTTGTAAGTATGAAGAATGGGACCTTGTTACATCATTCACCTTTCTTCAGACAAAACACTCCACATAACCACGCATGTAGCATCTGGGAATCGGAGTAAATCTAACAACAACCAGGAAGAAACAGTCTACGTGGTTCCGTTTTATAATTTCCCACCTTGACCTTGAACGTTGAATTTAAATATACCATCCCCTAACAACCTTCACACATTACTTCAAAAGATTAAGATTTAACTTCCCACAAATGACAGAACTAGCCTAAGACTAGTTCGGGTGATCTAACCCATGTGGTTATGGCTTTGAATCACCATTATTTTTTGTCCATACTTTTGATTGTGCCGCTAAAACATAAGTACTGGATAATGTAACATCGGTCAGGCTTTCCTGTCTATGGTTTGCTATGAACGGCATTGTGACACTGTGTATCCCGACGTATGGCCGTTCTTCATTGTATGACGGTTGCATGCTGTTTGCACCAAGCAGCATGCGACAGCCAATATATGGAATGTCCCATTCAGAAAGGTTTACAGTAGTTTGAGTTGCTGACACCATTTTTGATGAGATCACAGTAGTAAACGTTAAGCGAATATCTGTTAACACGATTATTCCAAGGTACAGCTGACATATTCGTTGTGCCACACCTATATCGATCAGGTTGCATGAAATTAAAATGCTTTTTAGCTTGTAGAATATATATCCACTGAAGAACCCCTGTTGTCTTCCTAGGAGAATTTGTTATTGGGTCAATTTTTTCAGTAACATAACATATCAACACATTTTCACGAATTCTAAATGGAAATGCCGAAGTTCCAGTTTCATGCCAGTCATTCATCTTGTATTGTAGTAACAAGTCGAATGAGTTTCATCAGCGTGTGCGGCATTAACTCGAAACGGTGAAACATTGTGTCCAACGGACAAGTTCCGGAAAGAAAAGCTGGTATTTTCTACATTAAATTAGACGCACACTTGCTACCACAACAAAACATGTGTCATTTTATGTTTTGTACAAAATGTTAAATCACAATTTCGGAGTAGGGAAACCTTTGATTTTACTGTAACGCTAAAATGAAGGCGGAAACTTCGTTGATTCTGTTGTGGAATTTATGCTCAAAATTTTTTGCGTTGCTTTACAGTTGAAGATAGCTACAGATTGACAGAATAATCCCAAAACTTGTGCAATGGGAGGCTTAAGTGCATAGAAAGAGGAATGTGGTAAGTATCGAAAAAGATGGTCAGATAAAAGTCACAAATTAATAGTGTTGTTCAAAAGTTCAGACCCATTTCAAAGAACCTGTAGACAATGTAGTAACTGATGAGTAGTAGGGGATTTTGACTTTCATATAAACTGAACATCACCCACAATTGATCGCAGCTGTCGCATTCCCATAGAATTTCCAGTCAGCCCATTTTGAAAACAACCACTAGACTCGAGTTTCGCTCTCATTAGAGCTCATCAGTAGTGCATATCATCGCCACTGCCGGGACTTGAACCACGGACATGCTGTTCATCAGGCAACCGTGTTTACCACTGCGCCATTGACCTCACATTAGGCAGGACGGAATTATCATATGTGAACACTCAATCACTTTCGCTTGTGAGTAATGATCAGGTTGCCCGATCGTCTCGAAATGGAGACACAGTTACTGTCTGTTAACTCCAATCGATGACCCCTCGATTAGGACTTCTCCCCAAGTTGAAGTCACAGAAACCATTGACTTGTTGAGCGTGATGTTCAATCTCTATGAAATGTAGTAACTGTATACGCGCCCGGCAGGAAGAAGGAAACATGACTTGTGCTTTGGTACAACGCATTCAATGGACTGAACGACCACTACTAATTCTGGTATCCTCTGTTCACACAATGCACAATTATTGACGATCACTTCAAAAAAATAAAGAAAAAACACAAAATTGTCCAAGTTGTATTGATTATTTTGTGCACCTCATCTGATGGTTAACTGTGGACATTACTGTACGGAATCTAACTGAATTTCTATGGTGGTCACCTATCACTCATCAAAAATTTTGCTTGACTATGCTTGTCATAAAAGTGGCAGAACATCTTGGTTGTTCTACTAACCATCAACACAATATAGAATGTTGATCGAACAGAATGAAACCTTCAGTTTTAAAAGCGTTTTGTTGTATTTCGGAGAAGAATACTAAAGGTTCTGAAGATTCTTTCTTACAGCTGATCAGCTGCCAATTAGAAATAGACACAAGAGAACGTATACCGACTTGCAACAGGCCCTTGACAATAAGTAACGTCCAATTTGGTAGAAAAATTCACGGTCAAGTCAACTACATTACTGTGGTTAGGATCTCACACAGGGTAAAGTAGAAAATGGTCGAGAAACGACAAAACAACACTAGGAAATGAATGAAGCAGAGGCTGAACATGACGCTGTGCAACTATCTGAAGAGTTGTCAAAGGAAGAAAATTATATGTAAATGTGAATCACAGGCTAGTATAAAAGCGAAGTTTAGCTCCATCTCTTATGTTGCTGTTGGCTTTTAAGTTGAAACTATAGCGCAATATAGTTGTTTCGACCTACACTATGACACACGTGCACTTTGCGTCTCATTTTTAACGTCAAAGTGTAACGAATAGTTTACTTCTTATGCGTGTTACATTTTATTATTGCATCCTAAACAATGCAATGCTTGGGATTAAAGAATATTCTTTGAAATTTTTTGCCTACAAATTCGCAGAACACAACTCGAAATTGAATATATTGTTCTCTTTCCGAATGAAAAAAATCGCCTGTGTAAAAATGCTGTTTCAGAAATGAAGGTGGATGACATTCAATCCTTCATTCAGATAGAAATGCGAATGCGATCAATTACTTAGTAAAACGTTCAAACATGTATCTTTCAGGAAGGGCGGTATCAAGATGTTTCTCGGAATGGTGGTCATATCTTCTTGTTATTCAGAAACCTGTTTCACAGTTAATTTAGTGTAAGTATGGTACTGGTTATGTACAGCTCACATTCGGCTCATAGTCGTGGGACCTTAAAACGCGGTCGCTCTAAGATAACCATCAGCAGTGTGCACAATCTGACCATGTGTCTGTCTTCATAAAAATGGTGTACGAAACTGAAGATACACAACATCCAATCTGAATATCGTGTGTCTATGAAAACAGTCGCGTGATCAACCATCAAACTATGCTGTGTTTGTTGAAGAGTATGCACAGATATCTGTTTGCCAAACTGACAACATACAACTGAGCACAGCTGTGACGTTCTGAATGAATGTCCACCCAGTCTCTGTCAGTTTCAAATAGTCCAGCAAGATAATGCTATTATAAGCTAGACATAATTGTTAACTTGCCTTCAGCTTAAGATCATAAGACGACGAATATCTAAACAAGTAGCGAAGTTGACGAACAATTTCTTTACAGCTCAACTTTGGTGAAACAAAATCTAACTAGTTGTACGAATAAGAACGTGTTGTTTATAATGGAGCATGTGTGGTTAATTGCCAAAGCTAACTAACTTACTATTGATTGCAGAATCATCAGTAGTGAAACAAACGCGATTCCGATAGAGTGACCGATTAGGAACTAGTCAACTTTTTCTAAACAGTCAAGTAGACATCGGCATACCGTTACATCGCTTTACTCAAGAACTGGTTTGGGATGCAAATATTAACTATCAACGTAATAAATAGCGCTCTGATTTTACATAACGAACCATGCAAAATCGTCTGTTGACCAGTAACTAGCAGATTAGTCAAATTTGCATTTTTGATTCTCGAAGGAATAAAAACTAAAAATCTTCCATTCTATTAAATAAGGGAAACATGATGACTGCTACGAATGTCAACACTGGGAAGACACTCTAGAAACCTCATCTCCAACTACATATAACACTCACTTGAAACGGCCAGTTCAGAAATTATCGGATCAACAGTTCGGCAAAAATTCATAAGAAATGTTGGACTAAGCAAACTACCAAACAAGCCTGGTACCTGTCTGCTGAGTCGAGTCGTTACAGGTGAATGTACAATACAACCATTTCATGTTACAGGTTTGGTCTTTGATTAAGAAAATCAAGTTATTCGTTCCTAACAGTAGCGTATTTTTTTTATCTACAAATCATTCTTTGTTACGAGAGCTTATTCTTCATTATTCGAAGACATATTCTTCACCTTGATAGAAATTATCAGTTTTAGCCAAAGTAAAGTATTATCTACATCTGTAAATTATCATGATTGTAGTTCTGTAATGGATGGTTGAATATACCTGCCTCAGCTTTTTTGTTTTCGTATTGGCAAACAAAAAATTTGCCGGACTGGTTGCCTACACCAAAAGAAGTGCATAGAAGTGAATAAAAATTAACATTCTGGGAAACTGCTACACATTCGTGTAGGTGTTAAACACTGTGACATCTTGACGATATTATGAGATTTGAGGGAAACCTAGTCATTTTGATTCTGGTCTTCAGCCGAATGCACATCGACGGTAGGGCCAGGATGCACACACGCAACAAGTGCCCGGTCATCATAAGACATTCACGATCTAACAAAGCTCTTGGTTCTAAATGCACGGTTGGCTATATCAATTTAAATTAGAAGCACAACAACCATGAACAGATCAATCATCGAAGGATCCCTACAGATCGTTGACATCATGCAAGTTCCACTACTACCCTGTTAAAAGCAGCTGATGCAGCCGAGAAGAACATAAAGAATGTTACTGTCTACCACAAAGTGTCTCATAAATTGTCCTAAACTTCATTTCTGTGGAGTGAACTAAGTAAAAATGCTGAGACTGTCAGACCAATACTTCACCATTAGTGACTTAACGCAGCTCTAAACCCATTCATGACACTACGATTGCCCCTGGCTGATTTGGTACATACCGGTCTCTGTAGCCACAACTGGATGACAGCCACCCTCGTGATACATCTGGACAAGGAGATTGTGCTTCACTCCAAACATCTAATACCATAGGCTAATCCTCCAACGCTAGGTGGAAACTGGATCGACAGTCATTAAAGGATGAGTGAACCCTTCCATGTATGCAGAACAGAGTCCACTGAACCTGTACCACTCAATGATGACAGCTCCAACAGAACTGATTTTAGCTGTACCAGTTTCAATGTAATCTGCAACCACATTGACATTCTTCATATCTGCTTTTTCCCGTACCACCCCTACTTAAATAAACCCTCTGCAACTCCCAGTCAACTGGAAAATATTAGAGTATCTGCTACAATGTCTCAGAATGTACACGTTCTGGCCTAACTGTATGTTCGTTAACCGAAACGGACCCAACCGTCTTGACCGGTCAGTGACTAAATAGCTCAATGCGGAGTTTGCTAATAAATGAAATGATATAACAATATATATCTGAACACTACTGGACCTTGTATATCAGATATTGTTATTTCATTTTTCGAAAACAAAAACAGATAAAAATCTACGTGAGTTTGTGTTTGTCATACAGTTATTTATTATAGCGAATAAATGTTTCTGCTCCCTCGTCCTTAAATCTGAAGTGTTGAAAATTCATGTCAGGTCAACAAAGTTCTAGTACGTCCAGACTTAACGTGAAGTCCATAAGTGCATCATTAGAACTAATTCCTATTTGAACTGAACGTGAACTGAACATCAGGCACTCTAGTTAACTTGATCTCTGGCAATGATGCTCAACATTTAATTTTCTTGATTTTTCGGTCTGTTGCAGTTTGTTATTGCATAGCATAAAATCTAGATTTGTTTGCATGAACTACTTATATTAATGCAGTGCAGCTTGCAGAACAGATCAGCAAGCTCAGTACCACATTCTTAGTTAGCATAACATTCAGCGTACAATATTAGATTCGTTTCGGAAATAGTGTAAAAGTAGCAGTCAATTGTTCTAAGATAGTAATAAAACTATATCGTCACTTACTGCTGTATCTGCTGTTTGCCAAAGATCAATTTACTCTCCGACTTCGTTCTTTCTTTTCGTGACATGTAAGCCAATCCATGACTAAACTTTTGTTATACAACATGATGAGGATATGGTGTTACTGATCAAGACAACACTAAAGTCTCTTCGCCCGTCTGGCTGCAGAGTCTATCAAATTGCCAAGTTAGTCAGAGTCCTACAGCCTGTCTCAACACCTCTAAACAATCATTGGGAAATTTCCAATCTACGTCCACCTGTTCATAAACATATTGAACCAATAACTCGATTCTGTTCTGCTGTCCACCTAGCGAGTACTCTGAAGATAAAATAATACAGTGACGTCATGTTGTGTTATTTTCAACAAAGCGAGAAAACTCTCACACTAAGTTTCATGTTCAAAATCTCCCTGGTTCATACAACCTAGGTAAATTGTCCGCTGGATGTATTGTTTGCCATTTATCTTGCCCAGTTTGTTATTCAAAATCACTAAAATAACTAATATGCGGTAATTATTCCACTGAACATTTTGTTTTTTTTTCATTTCCTATAATTTTGAAGTTTGCAAAGTTTTCACGTCAAAAATCTTCTCTGATAAGGCTTACCTTATTTGTTCCGTCCTCTACAAATATAGGGTATTCACCTGATTTCAGCAAACCGGTTTAGTTGTACGCATCTGCTCTTATTAATCAGCCATTGTTCTGTGATTCACTCTACTTCTTTACAAACCAACTATTCTTAGTCTTGAATTAATCAGGAAGACCCCGTTTAGTGATTTTTCTTTTAGGACTTATTGTGGCATTCCGTAAAATTTTTCACAGGTTTACTAAGCATATCAGTATCATTTGACTCATGCTCACTCTCATTCATCTGTTGAAGATATGAGTAGATGGATAGCAAGAAATTGTCTTCTTGAGCTACATAAACCACACAGTGACACAGCCTGATTTGACTTGAATTACGTGGCATAGTAAACATAAACTAAGTGTTGTCTGACGTTTTCATTTGCTATTAATGAATAGTTGTAGTGTGGTCGAAAGGATAGTGCACGACATATGCTTGTAACATTTGTAGTAAAATTTAGTAGTATTACCAATCATACATCTAACATCAGCGTGCAGAAAACATGTTAAGCATTCTGATTATGAAAGTTTCAACTCTACGTGACTTCTTTTCATGCTGAAAATATGTGTAGACCGACGCAAAGTGGCTATTATCCTTCTTAAGTGACCAGCCTCTTTTGATGCTTCTCCGGTAAATATTGTATTCTGCTAGCTTACACCACAGATATTCCCTGTCATTGTCAAGAACAAGTCATTAAATGTGTGCGCACGCGTACACTAGTAAATCTTAGTTACCGATAAGGATCGAACGAGTACCTTCATCACATTCCAGGAAGCGCGAGAACGTCTTGTAAGTGGAGGTATTTCCTATCGGGAAGGATGCACTTTCATTGTCAAAGAACCTCTTTTAGGTAAGTATGACGTATGTCCAATCACAATGTCATAAACTTCCCTCATTTCACAGAGACGAAATGGAGAAGGACAAGGGTTATAAATTTCCGGTCGCCGAGGGTGTCCTCAAAATTCCAGTTAAACTGACAGTGTCAGTCGGTCGTACAAGCATAAAATCATGTCCCCCCGATTGGACTGTTTGGCTGCGTTTGCACTTTGCGACGAGGTTATTTGGAGATACATTACGAATGTCCGATGGCCTAACTCCAACACTCACAGTTATTTATCCGGGTGGTGTTTCACTGAATCCCCCGATTCATTTCCACACGTTAAGAACGACGCCTAGATGCACAAACTATCCTTGCTCTCCTGCGCCATTTTCTCAGATGGACTGCATATGCGAAAAGTTTAAATAGCCACTCCATGTTTTGAAATTGTTGTTGAGATGCACTTAAGGATACGGAAATGTTATTAGGTTCAGCCAGAGTGCAACCTAAGTAATTCCATTTTATTGTCGCGAACATGCACCTTTCCGGTCTCCTAGTGATCCATTCAACTCGATCGCCGCCAGGACGAAGTCGAAGGTCAACGTTCATCTCTTAACTTTTTATCTTTGAGGGTACATCTATAAAGTCGGCCATCGATGCATTTCTTAACCAAGTTCTGCTCTTCTTTCCAGTCCAGTTGTTAGCGACTTACCAAAACTAACGGAATTTTGCTCTTAGTACCACCATAGGGAGTAAAATGGCACTGTATCGTAGACATATGTCTCACATATTGCAACCGCATACATCATGAATACGTTGATTTATAAGTAACGGTGAAAGTAACTTTAGCGCGCCTTCAACTGTACCTACAAGTCTGCTTTATGTTTGGTCTTTGACTTTGTGAGGTTAGCATTCTATATAGGCGTGCCTCCATGTTGAATACTGTGATAGCGTCAAGACATCATTTTCTTAAACTAGTGGTGACTGCATAGATGATTCCTGCGTGTAGCTTACTACGATGAGGAAGAAATCGCCAGAAAATGAGAAATAATCACAGAAGGGGGTGAAATGTTATAACTAATAATAGTCATTACAAGTGGTTCTGGGGAAAGTATGAAAGAAACTAATCCAGACCGAACTACCAGGCAACTGCTGACGTTGAGTTTGAGAGAACTTCAGACTTATGGAATGATCACCGTTGTACAGTTTTTTTATGTTATCGTCATAAGAATTGTAGTTTCTCCATTTTATGCATGGTTCGATTATTCTCATTAAATAATTTCAATCATTCGCGCAAATTGACAAGGAGAACTGTTTTCTTTTGCCTTCATCTTGTCAACACTATCGGCTAGAAACAGAATCGTCTGAGTACGTAATGCCACAAACGTGTCATAGCTGAGACGGCCCATCTGGGAAAGCCGTCCCATGTATGTAAGAAGTGGCCAATAAAACACATCTTATAAGGTGCCGGGTAATTGTCTTGAGGCTAATGTTTAACCGTGCTAAAATACATCTGCGCTGTTTATTTCTGGTGGAAATGGGTTCACTTCGCCCACCAGATGGTTGCCATGTATGATTATTGCTTTAAAGCAAGAATCAAATGCAATAAGTTCCTCCTCATGCTAGACAGTTTGTCGGTATTTTTCAGGGGTTTTATTCTTAGAAAGACTTCTATTACTGAATACCCCTCTTACGCACTAATTATTTCTGTCTTCACAAGCTGAACAAATGTCCGATTTTTTCGGTTATTGTCCGAAAGATTTGTTCTTGTGTGAACTGGAGTGGGCTTATAAAAATTCATGCTATAAAATAGAGTATTGACGTTTTAGTAAACTTGTTTTAATAGGTTGTCTGATTTGAGACGTTGCCGTCCCCATTAACCGTACACTGCCCCAAACTGATAAGTTTGCCTTGTACTCATTCGCTTTGGTTTGCAAGATGCTTGCCACTCACCTGTTAGCGGAATTAAACACACAAAAACAAAGGAACAAGTACGATGGATCAAACGCACTATCGCTACGTAATGTTATTAATTTATACCTCAGGATTTACCAAGGCCTATTCATTCTTTGAGTTTACAAGTAGCACAGAGTGCAATCACCATACCAAACATGAGGATGAATGCGCTGTGGACCACAGATTATGCTCTAGAAACGCAGTTAGAAGCAAATCATAAATACCGACTAAATGTGCGCTAACGGTAATTAATTGCAGATTATATTTATGCTGAAAGTCAAATGCTAACTACGAAGAGTGGATTACGGAATCACAATTTCTACTGTCCATTGAATTCTCTTATTCAAATTTCTAATTACTGAAAAAATAAGAATTGCCTTCGGCGGTCACAAAAATTCCAAAGTTGTTCGCAAAAGTACCGTAACTTTTCGGTAAAGTAATCAGTCCCATGTCATGTTGGCTGCGATGGAATTGGGTTAGATTAAACAGTTGAAGAAATATCACTGATTATGAGATGTGAGTAATGTGCTTAACACTTGGCTACGCAACGATTAAACGGAGGAGCATCAGGTTACATTAAACACCTTCAATACCACGGCAACATGACTGTTGATGTCAACACATTCTGACAACAGGGAGCCTGTGTATGACCCTTGATTAACCTAACTTCGCTTCTGATTTCGTGATAAGGTCATAAACAAAATGACGGGGCCAAACACAGTCAAGTGTTTTGCAGTCGTAGATGCCGGATTTCTGTTCAGATGTTATTATGCAGGTCCGTGTTGCACTGTCGCTTGCAATAGGCAAAGGCGTATAAGTTCCGCCACTCTCTACCATTCATTTTATTGTTTTGAACTTATACAACCGAATATTTTATATAACCAAGTGATGGGAATAAGCGAAATGTTCACAACTCGCAATGTATGTCTACTTATTCTCTGGATGACAGCATTGTCTATTCGTTTTCTGACGTCCCTTGTTTCTTCTCTCATCTTCAAGAAATTTGGCATCTGAGGACCGCTTTACTTCAATTTTAAGTGGTGGTGAGTGGTGGTGAGTGGTGTTTTTATCACGGGTTCCGTCAGTTCAAACTCGAAGTTTCATTCTTAGTTTCCCTTATGGTCAGGTATTTCGAAGTTGTTGTTTTACGTATGGTGATTAGAAGAAATACCGGATAAAGCAATCTGTGACTATATGCGCGTGATTTTCATTTCGAAATCCCACATCGCTAACTGGTCTACACTGTTCTGGTCGACAATCCTTGTCTCTACCTAAACAGTACATAGACCTCGATGCTATCCCAAAAATTTGATGTGAAACATCCCCAGTGAAAATTCTTCGTTTCCCGCAGTATGTAGCCTCATTTTTGCATCTCAAATTTTAGTGAGGGTTTCTTGAGATGCACCCTTCTTCCAACTGTGTTAGGTCAAATTTTGTTTAAGTTCTTCTGTGGAGTAAACAAATTAAGGTAGAAATCTAAACAGTTTATTTCCAGCTACCTAAAATCTTTAGATAGTCAGGGAAATTTGGGTGATATAAGTTGAACCTCTCACGAATCTATCTATGGTATCTTCGTTTACTCGGGGCAATCGGCCAGCCTTTCTCGAAAAGGAGCATTAGATTTGATGTATGCTGTTATTAGGGCTCGTCAGTTTTGTATGTGTTTGCCCTGACCGAGATTAGGACTCAGATCACACTTTTCAGAGATGGCCGTGTCGATCACTGCACTACTTACCTCTTGTTACGCAATTCCGAATTATCAATTGCAAACATGCAGTCAAATTGACTTTTGAATAGAGTTTAGATCTCCCGATGGCCTTCGAGGAGGACACAGTAACCGGCCTGTTGGGTCCAAACTATGACCTTCGAACAAAGACTTCCCGTCAAGTTCAAATCACAAAAATACTTCAAAGGAATTGTTGATGGTTTGATTATTGATATGAAGTATAAACTTTTGATTCATATAGTTTGAAAGTTATCAACACTTGACCGCAGCCATGTACAATATACACTCTGCAGTGTTTTGCTAGTGACCAGCTTTAGCACAAACGTAACACAAGTGCTCCACAACCTTTTGAACTATGAAGAGTAAAGTCCAATTAAATGAGATATTTGCCATCAATTATAAGTACATTTTATATGGCTTTATTCAAGTTAGAATTGACTCAAACTGTTCAACGTATGTTGACTAATTATTTACTTTAATTTCATTGTTTTTCACTCTGAACAAGATAAGCAAATTACCGATGAAAACATGTATTGAACATGTATTGAACATGTATTGAACGACTTATTAATGCTAAATTTTACTCAAACTGTTCGACACATTAAGAAAATTAGTCGTCTGATTTTATGATTTGCACTAGATTTTACTATTGAGGACAATATGTAAAACATGCACGAAAGTGATCACCACAAAACATAGCAAAGCATGTAGCAGAAGAATTGTAATATGTTTGATTTTTACCTCAGTTTGACGAATCTGTGTAAACTTTCGCCTGGGGACAACAAGTGCATAAAACTAATTGCCTTTCTTGCCCACTGTCGGGGTTTTTATATAATTAAACGGACAAGTTAACAGGAAATCCGGACATCTGCGTAACAGAAAGCCGGATGAATAGAGCTGTATGGGAGAATGTATTTCACTTTTTCTGGACTTGGCAAACAGTTTGCAGAACCACTAATTTGCAAGCAAACTAGTAAAACTCTTCCATATGAGCATTGCAAACGTTGAATAAGGAAGGCCATAAATCAAGACGCAGTTATTATGCACTAGTTCATCAACTGATATTTACAAATTCTTCAAGATACACAGTGAAAAACGTCCGGTTTTAATCAGGAAACGGGTTGGATGTCTCGAATTGCTGCAGAGGTATATATGAAAAACATATAAGTAAAAGTGACTGAATTATTAGACAAAGAGGCAATAGTATTTGGAGGCCGTCTAGTTTCGGTTTTGGGTATGAGGTTCTTCAAGTGTAAAATAATCGCTCCTGATTAGGTTATGACGGTTGTCAATTATAAAGCTGTGAACGTTATGTGGCACACTTTTGTCAGAAGTGGTCACCAGCAAAACAAAAGCAGTTATTTAGTACAGTTGATTGTAGCAACTCACTGACAATTGTTAACAATTTGCCGAACGATCTATTATCAGTGCATCACAAAGGCGTTAAGCTTACAGAGAAATTTCCAATGAACTCTAATAAAACCGCATAAAATTTATTTTGTGAGACAGCACCTTTTATGTTGTTTCTTAGACCACTTCGTCCATTGGCTAGCTGCCATTGTTCAGGTGTACATAAACAATTCCAAAATTCTGATCGGAAAGCAGTCATAACTTTCCAAGTTATCAAACAATTGGGGACATCGAAGTGTTATTGGGAATTTGTTCAACTTTTGAAGTCACATTCATCTAAATTCGCTCGTTTATGGGACCAAAAGGGGAAACATGACAGTTCTTTACTGGCATTGTCGACACTGACCAGACCCAATTGGGTGCGGTTTATACAATGAATTTCGGCGTAACCCATCAAGAGGTGTGAAAATGTGAGATTGCTGACAAATCGCAGCCTAATTAAGTGAACCGCGTGGCCGGAGTTCTAGTCCCGGCAGTGCCGAGGATATGCAATACTGACAAGCTCTAATGAGGACGAAACTCGAGTCTAGTGCTTCTTTTCCATTGGGGCTGACTGGAAAGTTTATGGAAATGCAACAGCTGCAATCAATTATGGGTTATGTTCAATCTATACCAAGAAATTTAACATAACCCATCAAGAAGTGTGAAAATGTGAGATTGCTGAGAAACCGCAACTGAATTAAATGTGTATGCAAAATATATAGTCACTTCTGAAAACATCACCGACAACCAATACATTCAAATATTTTTTAAATATGGGATTTTGGTACGATTAAAAACTGTGAGATGTTTCTAACACTGTCGGTGGAGACAAAGGATGCCAAGGAATACCAACAGATGCGCCACTGGAAAGAGTGGGAAAGTAGTTCGTAAAATATTTGTGTTGTGGTCAATAATTCGGATCAGATCAAATCAGACAGGCTGTCGTATGGGATTAGGTATTAAACAAAGCTTGCTTGAGAAGATTGTCTAATCCTGTGTCTACTATACTATTGCTTGCTTTGCTACTGTGTCCCCACAGAAACCCTAGTAAGGCGTAGTCTACGAGTCATAGTTCAATACTGGGCAATCAAAAAAGATTAATGTCGTTGACATAATGAAGCGGTAGAAAAAATCAACAGTTGAAGATATCCGCGTTTTGGGGGGAAGATCGTTAATATTTGTTACTAACAACGTTTGAGGGAGCTTTTTAACAGGATGCCAAACGTATCCATGTGTGCCAATGTACGACCTTGCAAAGTAACTGTTAACATGGACACACCATAACCTTCTCAGAATGCCATCAAATACCATTTTATACCTCGGTGTCCACCACATGCTGGCGAAAGCCATTCTCAAAGCAATCGTCAGACGAACAGTGGGAAACACCCGGAGGTGGCGCACACTATTTGATAACGAGCCATATAGTCAGAACGTGCGGAACACTAGTCCTGTGTTCGGTGCCTGAGTTTTGCAAGACACCACGCGCTTATACATTGCGTGATACTAAATCAAATATCCATCACAAACCAGAAAAACAGTATACATCCATGTTTACAAAAAGTAGAGCTACCGTCTAGGTGTTATACTGGTCTGAATGGTAGAGCTATATGGTAGATATGTGTAATGTGCGACCGATACCAGCAGGCGAGTTGAATTTGAATTGGTGACGGAGTGTGCTGCTGTGTTTTCTTCGCCGTCTTAGTTATCGTTTGTGTAAGTCGTGTGCATGATTTACTGGGCCTTTGGTTCATGCTTATTTCTTGTTGTTTCCTTTTACAGGACTTGTTGGAACTCCTATTTCGGAAGAACGCTGTCCCTCGGCGTTTCTACGTTGCCACTAACGTCGGTCCGCAGGCGTAACGGACAACCCAAGTAGAGCCAGCCGGCTTGCGTGTTATATAGAAACACAGTTTCAGAAAAAAGCTAACACTCGGGGACCGTTGCTAACCGGTTAGCTGAGATACAAATATTGAAAATGAAGGATTACCAATTATTACCGATCGTCACGGAAGTAACCAAGCAAAATGCAACATGATCAGTCCAGTGTTAGCAACTTTGTATGGTAGTATACCTATAAATATGCGCTCAGGGGTTCTACATTCGGCCCAGACCGTTGAGTCACGTAAATAGCCCGAACCTTCACCTCAGTCGTGGGTACCGACTAACCCATATATAGCCGTGCAATTTCCACTCAAGTAAGCAGATGTTTTGTTTGGTTAAATTTGCCTCTAACATATTTGGTGATGGGTCCTTGGGTTGGTAAGAATGGTCTCATGCATGCGGTAAAATCCTGACACTACTGTCTATGATGGTGGAGTGTTAGAAGACAATTGTTCAACAGTCACAAGCGTAAATGTCGATGATGTCAAAAACGTGCAATCATCTGAATTTGTGAGATTCAGTTTGAGGACGATGATCTAAGGAACTGGGACGAATGATTACTTTGGTGTCCCAAAAATGGCAAATTCCCATGATGCGTGTGACAAATTACTGCGTGGTGTTCAATCGACTTCTTAATATCACACAGTGCTTGTGGAGTTGAATGGCTTTAGAAATTCCTATTACGTCGTAAAACAAGAAATGTAGCAAAAGTGTTTTCGCTAAAATCTCATCAGGCTGTTGCAGTTATAAAAGGTCGGAACAGAGGGAAGAAAATCCATCATGAATGCCACTGTACGTCACCTGGTTAATAGTGACTATTAGGTTAACGTAAATTGATCGTTCACCATTATCTACAAGATACCACCGAATCGGTAGCAGAAACCTTTTTCAGTCGCCCCAACTGCCTTGACAGTTAGCTGACTCATCTGGTCGATACTTATGTATTTGATACTCAATTGGCGGTAATAAACACAAAGTTGAGAGATTGCACACTTTGATCATTACCAAGCTTAGCAAATGACCTTTTCAATTTTTTTCAATTCTTTTTTTGCAACAGACTGATGGGGTTTTATCGAAAACGTGTTTGGCATACTGCGTTTTCTATCGTATGCTCTATTGGAAAGGAATTCAAGTTTTGTTACCAACGTACAGAGCATCGTAAGCAGCAACTAAGCTTTAAGTAAGACAACCTCAGACAAACATTGAAATTTTCCGGCCGATGCAAATTCTGTCGTCAGATGTTACGTATAATACGATAACAGCTTGGTTTTGTACAAAGAAGTAGATGAAGCAAAGATAATGGGTTGTGCAATAAGCCAAATATGAAGGAATTTGGGTTATTCAGTCGATCGTCAACGAATGGTGATTTTTCAGAATGTATCTTCTTTGTTACCAGCATTTTGAATCTCAAAACATTAACCTGAGAGTAGAAGACTAATAGCAAGCATTGGTTATACTGTTGACAATAGTTATTAACCCTGAAGGAAGTGACAAAACTTCCCCTGTAGGGAACGGTTTCGGTTTTGATTGTTCACTGTTAAGATGTTGATTGACTGAGGTTTGTTTTGTTTACTTGGCTTCAAGTTGGTATTTTCCTGAATTTCTGACCACTAAAATAGATTTAAGTTCAAATCGTACAACCTCGGTTTTTATTTTGACATTTATTTCATCTTTGTGTATTGAATATTTTAATGTGCCTTTCGCAATGCTTGTAGTTTTGGAGATCCCACTGATGATAGTGTTTTGCCTACCCGACATCATATACCATATTATCAGAGCATTTGAAGTTTCCACGTGTAATCACTATTGAAGCTTGCTATTATAAACGTGTTTACTCATGTATTTGTCGTTTAGTACTATACTGAGATATTCTACCTAGGTATCTACAACGTTTGGCATATGTCAGATTGATTTGGTTGCATCATTCTGAGCTGTTTGGTGTAAGCTAATCATTCCACTCACATCATTCCGTTGCCTACACTAGGTAGTGAAACGTAATCTATTGATTCTCTAGTACGGTCTGTTCTCATAACACTCAGAATCACCCGATTGAGTTGGTTTGCTATCAAAGTTCTGTTTATTTTTTGACATTATTGTTTTCCACCTTTCAATTTCATGCTGGTGAAATTTAAAAGTAAAATAGCAGAAAAACTAACAGATTTTTTCTTCAAACGTAACCAAAATATTGTTATCACGGTTCAACGGGTTCTTTCTAATTTCTTGCGCATGAATTGACTCAAAGACAGTTAATTTTGAGCTTTTGAAAAAAATTCAGGTCAAAACTTCTTCGCTGCAGATTCTGGATGCTTGATGATTCTGTTTGATGTTCTATAACCTTCCATCCCCTCGAATGAATAGAGATAGGTTTCGCGCTTATTGGTGTATAATTTGTCAAGCAAGTGTGAACCAACGAAAATGCAACTGATCATATTTAGACCATTATATGTAAGCAGATCAACTTTTATGCAGCAACTTTCAGACAACCATCAGAAACTGAGCTGTAAACAGATAAGCAACACTGTACAAAGCTTTAAGAAGCAAGCGATGTTTCTGTTCCAACTATTATATGAATTTTAAAGAACGATAAAAATAGCGATAACTTGCCACAATTTTTTTCTCAGTACTGAGTACTTTTTCACGTTACCTGTTCGCGTTTATGCAGGTTAAGAGTTGTTAACGGAAGCGACTAGGATGTTTGCAAAAAAGTAGTTGAGAGAGATTTGCTACGAACAAGCTAATGTTATTTGCGTTACCCTGTGCCTGGTCGTTCATACAAATTGAGCTAATGCAAAAAGATTTCAGTCAAAATAATCTTTCGTTCTGGTTCAATAAGCTTGCTAACTATCAGTGTCATAATATTTATACATTCATCGAAATGAGTATCTGTCCTCACTGGACTACCCTTCCCAGGTTTGATGGGAATTCAAATAAGAGGTGAATTCTTATCATACGGAGGACAGCCTTATAGCATTTGTTTGAAAAGTTGTGTTCAAAATTCCGAATACACTACCATCTATGGGTTAACATTTCCGGTGCATTTCCCGGCACGATTATACACGATACACTCATGCTATAGTAAACAGAACCAGGTGTGGATGAACCATTTTACCTAGGAAAAAGATGTACGATTCGGCTCATGCGGCCGGTAAAATTTACACCGTAATATAGGTTTGTTAAGGAAAGTAACGTAACGGATGCTTCAGTATGTATGATTTGCCTTACAGATGGCAGCTTGCTTCCATGTAGTCCGTTATACTCAAATATTGTGTCTTTACCTTTCAGCTAATAATGGTGTTCCCGTAATCACTCCGGTTCGATCGACTTGGCCTTGAGCTACAAGTGAAGGCCAGCGTACAAGGAAAACTAAGTCTGAACAGAAGAGATCGACTATTTTATCATGAGCGTCAAAATATTCTGAGCAACTCCTCGATCCATTCTTCCATCCGACTTAAACAAATTTAAGCTGAAAACTTCCAGGCTGCTTGTCGTTCATCTAGGTACGCGACAGGTGTATTCTGCACTCCGTATTACGTCACTTACATTCGTCTACTAATCTCCGAAAAGCTTTGAGGTCAGGTTGACGACTGCGTATTTCATATTTCTACACGTTCTATTCAGACTTTTATCGTGGGAAAGTCACAAACTATCTGCGTCATCCCATTAGTTTTTCAAGGCAAACAGAATCAAATATTAAACGTCAGTCAACCAAAACTCATTTGCAGATTCTCACATTATTAACTTGGAAGGCTAAAAACTTAATAAATGGCAGTAACTGCTACTGTTCTGCGAGTTTCAATAGATGTAAGCAACTTGACGTCGCGCAACTCTAGTTTGCAGTTAAATAATAAATTCTTTGGAACCTTGTGTCGCCTTTCTTAGTAATGTAGCGAATTTTGCTCTATCTGCACATTCGACTTTGGTCGGTCGAACATCATTGAGCGGAAGAAGCTCCAAAAAATTGTGGCAGCAGACTAAAGAATTTTGAAAAATTATACTTTCAACCGTATAGTGAGCATCCTCTCAAAAAACGGTAAAAGTTTACAGAATTTTTCATTCCGCATATCGTTACATTCGATGTATAATTTCTGAAAGCTATAGATAATAATGCATATCCCGTGAGCCGGAGTGAATATACCAAGATTCCGAATCAGAACAACTCAGTACAAAAGCAATAATGCCGAAAGTAGATGCGGCATTTGGGAATACACGACAGCAATCACAAACATACTTATCCCAAGCACGAAGCCATTATCTGTGCCGCATCATTGACTGACCAAGTGAGACAGGGCAGCTAGTATAATCGAAACTGTTAGCATTGTTATTGTACGTACAAGTTCGCTTACAAATTATTATTATTATTATTATGCACCATCTAGTAAAAATAACACTTCCAGTTATAAACCGTTTCAGTTGACGCGATATGTGATAAGTTTTGGGACATATGTTTCACATTATGTAAGAACAGTTGAAGACGGCAACGTAAAAGTATGCGTCTATGAGTGTTCAGCATACATATATATATATATATCACGATAATTTTCCGTTGGTTTTCATTTGCCCGTCCGGTTAGATTATTGCTGCGGCTATTATTACTCAGTAATCGACTATTTTGGAAAACAGCAGGTGTTACTGAACCAGCCGCCAACTTTGTGTTCTGTTTACGTTTATCGTTACAGTTAGGAAGATGACAGTGATCGAAGTAACTTTGCGATAGAATTATTTTCTCAACAAGAAGCAATGACAAAATTCCAATTCATGACTACCTTGAGCCGCATCACTAATCATTCGCGTTTAGCGAGTAAATCATTGAAAACTGTTCTGTCTTATCGTTGATGAAACATCATTGTAAATGTGTAGTTGCGTACGACGCTTTATGATCATACCTTTTTAGTTATTTTCAATTGTCATGATCCCTTCCTTATGGTTTCTGTTGTGCACACTTTGTTGGTTCTACAGGTCCCGGCCTCAGAGCTTATGGTGCACCAGAAAGTAGTTGAGAAATTTTCGATGCTATCCAAGTTACCGACTGGTTGATGGTCATCTAGGTTACTGGTCTGAAGAAAAATGCTGTTAGTTTGTGAATCAGATGGTCGCCTTTCCATGATGTTCAGGTTGAATAGATGGTATCATCAACCGTTTTATTCAAGTCGTTGATTTCTGTTGGGTGCAAAGTTGTTGCTTTTGTTGCAGCTAAACTGCATGCGCTCTCAAGCAAAAAATGAAGAGATTGGAGGGCGACATGTCATGTTGGATTGTGTGATCTATCGTGCCTTAAGGGAGACAAAGTGGTTAACTCGAAGTATATACATCAGTGCGTTATTGTAAGCTCACTTTAAAGTATATGTTCAGAAAATTCAGAATTACTTACTTGATCCGTTTATATTGTCTTAAAATAGTCAAATCCGGTTGTATCTTTTAGTTAGTCACACGCTAGAACAGTTTCAGAAGTGATCTACTTATCGTTTTTCAAGCACGTGCAGCATTTTGTGTGTAAAATTGGAGATATCTTTTGGGTCCAACAGACAACTCATTCACGGATAAAGAACGCACTTCAGACAATGGTCATCCTCAGTGGTCGGTAATAAACTCTGAAGCCAGTTCTGACAGTTAGTGATTGTTGACATTTACCTGAAGTTGAAGGGTGTAGGCTGGCTTCATATGAACTTATTCCTCATCACAGTTCGACAGTCTATTGTTTATCATTCATACTACATTCACTGACACTAGGCCCAACCAGGGTAAATGAAATTATATACGTTTTCTTTTGGATGCTGTCACTATTGTCGTAGTTGTTTTTGTTGTTGATGATGATAATACTGGCGATGGTGATCGTGGTGGAGCGCCCTCACTGGACCTTTCCCCATTTTTCTGACTAACTGCGTTGCTTAACCACCAGCTGAACTCGCTGCGTACTTCAGGTGACCTTCAGCTCGATTTCAGATATCATCTACCGTCCAACTTGACGAATTCATCCGCTCCTCCTCCACCAGCGTTCCGTCGTGTTGTTTGCTTGCTAAACCTGCTGGCGCAGCCAACCTTGAATGAATACTACCCGATCCCAGAGTTATTCGTCTGCTGACAGCTTATCCCTGTCCACTCGCGTGTCCTATCGGCCACGGTTCAGAATCGTCCGTCGGATTGGTCAGCAACTCATCCAGTATCATCACCAGCGGAGTGGTCAGTCGTCTAGCCTACAGTCTGTTCCTTCCGTGTGTTACGAACTGTGTCAGCGGTGACGCAAGCAGCACCGTCACAGCTTGCCTCAGGCAATTCGATTGCTGTTCTCCCAAGACTCCGAAGATTAACTAATTCAGATTGTGCATCCTATTTACCAGCCTATCCCATTCTTCATGACAAATCAGCCGGTAGCTGACTAGTTTTACGGGGAGTGTTGGTCGGTTAATTCTACCTGACTTTCTTGTGGTATCTTCCATCTCACCCGCCAAAATATTTTCCTACGAAATAGTCAGTATTTTTGTACACTGGCGGTCTGGTTGTCACTAGTTAGACCAGTAGATTGAGAAGTACCACCAGTGTAGCTTCGTCTCGATCAATGACGAAAAACAACCTCTGTCCCGCATTCGTCAAGCAGGTCAGATGCAATAGCAAAAACGCTGAACGTTTGCTCTATAAATTAGAGGTCCATGTGGTATGTAGAGGGTACCCACAGCTGTTTTGCGTTTCGTTTGTTCTACGTACTTGTTCACTATTAGGTCGGTCGGTGTGATGATTGCAATGATCTCAAAGGCAGAGCAGAACCTGCTGGACTGGATTCCAGAAGGCGTTTGCCCACTTGCCTTAAAAGTCAGCATTTCAGTAAATTCGGTTAACACAGACCAGAACGATGTTCACATACGAGGTCTACATATGCTCAAACAAATAACAATTTATATGTAGTCAGGAACAACTTTTATAATGCCCTGTTTGATCTTCTGAGACAACCTAAGCAATTCGGCATTGTTGCGCTTGATGGCGGTATGAACGCACAACTTGGTCGCCTTACGATAGTACAGAAACGGCGGGGTGACAGGTTTTGGTGTTCGCGCACGATGCACTGACAGTGACGGTCAGCCGTTACAATTACACCCACTACATATAGGGCTACGGATTTCCATACCAACGATGGCAATGTATCAAGTGGAGACTACCTTGCGCAACTCGACCATGGGTGCAAATCGATCGTATCGTTCTCAGTCACCGGTGGCAAAACCCTACTAAAGGTAGTCGTTCATTCATCCCATGCGTCAGAATTTTACCCCCCACTGTGTAAAAGATTCTTTCGAACTGATACAAACCTTACAAAACGTATCGGTGAGATCAAGTAAGATGTTTTCTATTGATATTGACTCCTTATTTACAAACATTCCCCCTCGAGAAACAGTTGACTTTTTGTGCGATTTTATTTCCCATCAAAATTTACCTTTTCGTCTCCCAGTTGATTAATTCAAGGAACTTATACTTTTACGTACAGAAAATATCCGTTTATACTTTGCGGGATCTTACAAGCAAGTAGATGGTGTAGCAATGGGCAGTCCATTGGGCCCAACACTTTCAGATACATTTTTAGGAATGATTGAATTAAAACTCTGTGATGCTACAGATGGTGCCAGCCTCTATAAGCGATATGTAGATGACATTTTGATTTTCACCACTAATATTCGTTTAGTTTCACTTTTAAACCTTTATAATTCTGCTCATCCTTATCTTTCTGTTTCTCATTAAGAGGAAGCAAACAATAGTTTATCTTTTCTAGACATTTCACTCACTAGACGACAGGATGGCTCATTACAACGCTCAGTGCACCGTAAGGCCACTTGGAGCGGTCAGTATTTGCAGTTTTCTTCATTTGCACCAATTACTTATAAACGAGGTCGGGTGAGAACCCTGTTTCATAGAGTCCGGGAGATGACTGCTTGAAAGGAGAGGAGGAGAGATTAAAGAAAGTGATGCTCGCAAACGGCTATCCTGAGAAGTTCATCGATGTTTACAGCCAGAAGAGACTGATCAAGACTGCCGTGAGTACGTTCCCTAAGAAGCAGGTCTTTTTGAACCTTCCCTTCAAAGGCGATCATATCACAACTGATGTAAGTCAAAAATTACAGTCTGCTCTAACTCGTATATACCCGACGGCTGAATTGCGATTGCTACTCACAACTACGAGTGTCGCACAGCTTAGTCACAATCGTGTCCTACCGAAAAGTTCCGTCTCACATGTAATCTATCAGTTCACTTGCAGTTGCGGTGACGTCTATATCGGCAGAACAGATTGGTGCCTACGACAAAGAATGGCTGAACATATGCCTAAGTGGTTGATGCGCGCCATGACGCAACAGGCAATGGCAACAGAAAGAGTGAGATGAAATCCGACCTCATTCATAGCAAAGCACATCATGGAAACAGGTCACGTTGTTCACCCCGCCAATTCGTTTCAAGTGTTGTTGCGTCATCGGAATCCGAAGTTGCTTGCCTTCTCCGAAGCTATGTGTGTGCGTAAACTGTTCACTCAAGTAATTTGTCTGCCTTGGAACTGATAACAGACCTTGTTTTGTATAAACCCAACCGTTGATTGTCTCTATTGTTGTTGCTATCCGCACGTTCTATATATTCCAATGTTTTACGTTCGTGACTGATGAGGGTAAACGAAATGTTAACATCTCGCGACGTATGTCTTCTATCGTTACTGGTGAACCAGATTCAGGGAACGCAGTGTTTTAAACATTCTGGAGTAGTCTTTGTTCAGATTTTGTTAGTGTTCGTGACGGCTTCTTTTACTGTTTACGCAGAGATCATCCGACAATAAACATGGAGTGTTCAATAAGAAGTAGAAAGACAAGGTGCTTTAAATTTTTATCAAACAACATTTGCAAATAATCTACCAGTTCACGACAGTAGACTGACCCAATACAAAACGGACCAAAAATGTCAACAACTATGCGAGCCTTATGTGAAAAAATCTATCCCAAAGGAGCATCGCAACAGGTTCAGAAGTGGATTTCTACCGATTCGGAAAAATTTTGGATAAATGTTGACTGATCCGCCTTGATTCTCAATTCAACGTGGCTCGTCGTGAGCTGAAACGCAGACTTACGACGAGTGTGCTTACGGATCGTTAGGCCTGCCTGTCTGAGCAAACTATAGCAAGCATTCTCCACTTAAAGTTGCGTTTGTTATAGCTGTTCAGACCCGTCCTTTCTTCCCAACTGTGTAGTGAACGATATTTTCGAAGCAGTCCTCAGAGGTTTAGAGGAAGTCGGAGTAGAGCTTATACCAGTTAGTGGGCTGACTGATATTCAGTGTGTGGACAACTTCGTTGTACTAAATGATTTGTGAGGCCCACCCACAAATTTCGTTCTTGTTTGGATTCGCAAGGTTGAAACACCCTGAATGGGGATCGGGACAATACCTCTCGACATTACAAGCCTAAGCAGTGAAAGCGAACAGTTCCTTACTAACTCCCCGATATGAACGATATTAATAGAACTACTGACCAAGTGGTTAGGAGTCTTGGCTCGTAACAGGAAAGGATGATGGTTCGATCCCCATTGAGACTATCTCTACCCGGTATCCAACCGAGGACGAGACCGACTGTGGACTGTCTGTTTGTGTACAAGCCTCAGGAATCATTATGAACTTGGTTTCGATCTTTCGTGTACTGGTTTGTTACAGCTGGGTATTCTGAGATATCGAGATAAACGAGAGGGTGACAAATTGTGGTTCGCGCGAAAACTCAAACTGAATTGCAGAAGGAAACCGCGGCAAACATTTGTTTTCAACGATTCATTAACTGATCTGATGTTGATGATGGAGGCAACTATCCTTCATGGTTTCCGTCTAATCTATAGTCTAGTTTCCCTGTTTAATTCTTCTGTAGAGAGCATGTTGAATAGAATAAATGACATGGCAATCCTGTATGGTATGCAGTTTTCATCCTTCAAGTCGCAGTGTTGCCAGAAGATTGGGTTAATGCTGAATTTTTTTAAAATTTCTGGTAGGCCGGTGTAGACTGTTTGTCGTTTCGCCTACCTGGGTAGTGTCACCTCTTCAATTTTTATTATAACTGAAGGGATGACAACGAAGACGGCGAAGACATGTACAGTGTTTGCCAACCTGCGTCACTTGTTGCTTTGCAATGACGTCGACTTATATAAGCAGAGTTTACAGTTCGTGTGTGCATCCCGTTTTGCTTCATGGATCGGATACCTGGAATGAGATAGTGAAAATGCACAGTCTTCTCTCGTTGGATTACGCAGTCCACTTACAGACGTAGCATCTACCTCATCTCGTCCTGTTCAATTTAGCTGCTAACGGCTGGAAGAAAACACAAGCAATCCAAGCGACAACTTTGTCAAGGACTGTGAACGCTTTGGTCGTGCTGCTGCGCAAAACTGGCAGGTGCCGCCTAACTTGGTCGGGAGTCCACAACCAGCCATAACAATGGTTGAAAAGCTCTCTGAGATGACAATGTGTCGTGGTCACTAGCTGGCCTGTATCCATAAAACTGTCGACTTCCGTTTCGTAAAACCCAGCTTCTCTTACTTGTTTGTATTCTTTCATCTCTTTTTATTCTTTTTACACCCATACTTTGTTGTCAATCTGCTACTTCATGGACCATCAACGGAATCAACAGCATCCCGCTAGCCGTAAGTAGGGCTCAAGGCTAAAAAATGATGCATTATAAATACTAGCAGTTGGTCAACTAACTAAACTGTTGACAAACGTCAAACAAGTGTAATAAACGGAAATATCCCTATCGGACGAAGGCTTTCATAAACAGAAATGTGGTTTGTGACTCAAAATCTGATGAAAAATCCGTTTGGTTGCCTAACTTATTGTAATTGTGCAAGCACACTTAAGGCAAACATGATCAAACCAAATATAATCAAGGCACAATTTCCCGTCGCATTCAACCGACCTGAGAACTAGCCACGAGATCCATCAGCATGGGAAGTTTATGACAGGACTGTTTTTGGAACACTTTGAAAGTTTGGGTCTTGTGGGTGTTTCCATCATACTGTTGCAGCGATTCCGTCGGAGTGTTTATCCAAAGTACAGTCACATTTTAAGAAACTCCCATGGCTAATTTAATTGTAAAATTGAAATTCAGCGAATACTGGAGCCAAACCAGACTACACGGGACAGATCACAAAACTGGATTACACTACGTCTAACTCAGTAATCGTAAATGTGTAAACAAAAACAGAAATCGTATTATCATTTTGCAATATCCCTCTTCTGAAGACTATGAATAATTGACCTAATGTATTAACTCAGTTGCAGTTTACAGTCGTCATATCTGGTATTTCTGGTCTCCAATTAGCAAGCGTTAGTAGGTTACCTAGGTCTACTCGGTTAGCATCCAATCCAACACCCAAACTTTTAGGAGTGTCTTTGTCGATTCACAACGTAACTGGTTAGTCCTTATTGGCCTTATCGAAGACTCGTCACCAGCTTTAAGTTGGTGTCAGTATCCCTGCATCCCAAACTCGCAGAAGAAGATCGTATATTTGCGAGATATACGTTGCTTCAAAATTATCGTTCATCCAAAGTAACCCTGAAGGTTTGAGTTATGTTTCAACAGTCGCTCCATCTCCACGATACTAAACTGAGTTACAGTCACCGAGCACCGAGAAAGTAGAGTTTGACCAACTTCTCAGATAGTATGCAAAGGTCGAAGCAATCTGAAGTGGTATCACGAGAAGTGTACTGTGATGTTGTCTCTGTCGTGTGTTTACAAGTCAGCAACAGGTCCATTCTTAGCCAGTGGCGGACCTTCTAATACTAGGCGATGAGTTAAGATCGATCATTTTAAGTATAACGGAACACTGGTGTGTGGCATGCGTTGAAGACGAGGACGTCAACGTGCCAGGTATGACCGCTTATTTCCAATACCTTCAACGTGAAAGAGACGGCGGTCTAACCCTTTTATCAACAGTCGATTACAAAAGTCCGCGGTAAATTACCCGGTTTCTCTGAGTTCTCCTGAATCTGATGAGGCAACGCGCATTCCAACCAATCAACCAGTTGCTGGGCCAACGTGATCTACTGCTCCTGGTCTGTCTTGCGGGTGAGCTACTGCCTATAAACTGGTACATTACGTAGGTTTAAGTCTACAAAATTTCCACACATTCTATTCATGGATGATCTTAATTGCATCGAGACTGAATTCAACACCTTCAAGGTTAATGCCAAACTTGCATCATCTGCTCTTGAGTTCCACAAAGCGGTTACGAATTCTAACTTGACCTAAGACGCCTGATGGTTTACTTATTGGAAGGCCTTTTAGAGACTGTCGTGGCTAGATTATATTCCAATCGACAAAACACATGATTGGTGACACTAATTAATGTCTCCCTGGTGGTAATGGTCGCAGTCTCGTCACACTTGAGATTGTAGAGTAAGTAAATTTATACTTCACGACAGGAGACATGGTGAAATGTTCTATAAGATGGACAGCGACTCTGTTAGTCGGTGATCAAGGACAATTTGCCGCGAACGCTGTAACCAAAGTCATCGACATTTGTGTTCCGATAAGCAATCTATACAATCCAGAAGTAAAAGCCAAATTCGGCGCTATATAATATATTTACCGACAGTAAAGATATCAGCTTGAGTTATGTATCAACTAGCGAGAACTGGAAAAGCACACGATGAGTATTGTATGGGATGTAACTGAATAGCAATAGCTGTGCTGGCAAACAAACGTCATTGCTGGCTAGGAGTGACCAACGAGTTTAGTGCCAACCTAAAGTTGTTCTACTGCACTGTCATTTTTCTCACCAAAAGCCGTCTCACAATCTCTCACTTGCCCTACACAGAAGGAATGGTTGTCCCGACTTAAAAGTCGACAACGGACTTGGCAACCAGAATCTGACTGCGTTCGTCATCCGTTCCACAGAATCTGTACCTACCTGTAATACCAACACTACAGATGTTATGAGGACAATTATTTCCAAATTGTACATCTTGTTCTAAAACTGCCAATGCTTTATGAATAGAATAGATCCACAGATCTTGATCTAATCCGTTCTGTAGTACTGAAGAAGTATGCTAAAAAGCTGTTAAGACTAATCCAGGGGATAAACCTACCAAAACCTCCAAGCTGTACATAGTGTCGCCCATGACTGAGGATGGAGATCGTAGCTAATCAGCTAACCAGGGGTAAATTGCATTATTTTCTGTTGCTTCAAAGTTTACGGACCGTTGGACCAACGGTCATTTACGTAAGCCCCGAATGATTTTTACTTTTATCTGTGAATCAAAATAGTTATTGAAATTTATTACCGTGTTATACTACGCTGCTTTGTGCTACGGAAGATTAGATGAAGGCGACTGAGGACGATGAATCAGTTACTGTAACTTTTCTAGCCCTCCCTAAAGCCTTCGACCGAGTAAACCGCTTAACATTGTGAGTGAGGCATAGTAATTTTGGTATGGAAAATGATGGACACGCATTTCCTAAGGAAGTATTTAAGACGAGTCACTCAAAATCGACCGATCCAGTTCAGAGTGAACTTATCTGTATTATTCCGCTTAGCCAATCAGGTTGCGCCTATGTGATCGAAAACCTGTATCGCCCAACTGAACCTTTTTATTTAGTTTGCTTGGTGACGAACCTCGTAAGTTGATTTGTTCTACCACCACAACCGCCACACATGACCGTCCAGTCTGATTCATTCTGCTTATTGACTGCCATGTATGATAATTGTTTTGCCGTATGTATTCACTGTCCCTACGGCCTAGTTCTAACTTGCTTTCCAATCAAGAATGTTATACACGCCGTAGTTTTTCTAAGGTTGAATCAAACGGCCGGGCGCTAAATAAAAAGGGACCATCGGATAGAGAATCTCCCACTTCTGTGACTCGCTGAGTGTCCCAAAGTTCGCCGCTTTAGTTTGAAGGTGAGCTGAGATTTTCAGACTATTATTTAAATACAATACACCGTACAGCCACAATCATTTAAGCCCAGTTCTACACGGTTTAATGTAAAGTGATACATCTTCGTCAGTCTGGCAAAATAATTGTTTGTGGAATGGCGGGAATCTGGGTATCACTACACGCGACCGGGACTTGGGCACGATAGCTTCAGATAAGTTTGCTTGTATCCCAATGACCGGAATATTGACTTGATATTAGGTTTACTCACTACACTGTTTAGACTGTTTCACAGTTACATTCAAATCATTAGGGCCCCCACCTTGAACTGAATATTCAAGCTTATCTTCCCTACTTTGTGAATGACATTATTCTAAGTAAGTAATATATACCGCTAGATGAGGGGACACCACACCGCATTTTCCGCTCTGCCCAGGCCAGTTATACAAAATGCAGCAGGTCTCACTGTCCTACCGGCTTTTCAGAGGAGACTTGATTTCAACATATAGGGTCCCCCATTGACCCTCAACACATATTACGAGTAGTAATTCTGCCTAACTTGAACAACCATCTCACAGGTAACTCGTTAAGTCTTAACATCAGCCGAATCTTCAGGATCGTAGAGCACATTATTTTAGCGTCTGTGTGCATCTCTTCTGGAACAGCCTACTAGATTCCGTCATAAATGTTACACTGATAGTTGACTTCAAGCGTAGATTTGCTGCCGACTTCCGGGAAGCCAATTCGAGTATTCATGCCAGTTGGTCATAAGCATCACTACTGTAAAATCAAGCGACTCCCAACTTCTCATTGTTTTCCAGCTGTTGTCAGCTGTACATCGTCGTCAGATTTTTGTGTGTATGTTAGACATTGTTTGGTCTCTAGTCCGTGCATTATCCTCAGACTTCCCGCTCACCCACCATCTTCTTGCTGCTGACCGTCTGAAACTGAAACAGTCGTCTGTTTTTTCGTTCTTTCATAAATTGTCCAACACACAGTCAAAGGTATCTAAGGTTTCTTAGCTTATGCAACTCCACAGGTTTCCTGTGAACCCTATGAAATAACTTCAGTTCCAGCGTTCCATGACCTACGTGAACAGTCCCGTGTTTCTGGCCGGGAAAACCAGCCAAGAATAATCCTAGAGCATACACTGTATGCTATTGAACAAGTATATCACCTCTATTTTGATAAGGTGCTCGTGGAGGTGTGCACAATTAAGTTTTTTCTAAATAGGTGTTCACATTTTTTCGACCCCTAGTTCACCACACAGAAAGACAATGTTTTCCACGTCAAGGAAGCTCTTGGTAAATACCCTGGGGTATTTGCTAAGTTCATAATATTTTGCGGGAGATAGACTGCAGCAGACACGGGAACAACGTGTTTGATACTGTTGGACATCAACGAGGAAGAACAACTGTCCAATGTGATTATTTATTTTGTGATCAGTTTTCCAGCTGCCTCAATAACTAAGTGCACAACGAGGATAGGAAGTATCATTCATTAGGACTTCTCTGTCAGTTTAACAAAACAACCATGCGTAAATTTTTGCTGGATTACGCGACCTGTGGTCGTGTCTTATGTGGTCTTTTGTGGGCTCATTAACGCCTCAATTTTTCTCCCTCGTGGAACTCTTCTTGCTCTTTTTCCTTCCGGTTTTTTCGTCCTTGCCAGTCGGCACAGTAAGCAAAGAACAACGGCTATCTTGTCTACTTACGGCCTCTGCGCTCCGGTTTGTCAAAATTGGTCGTGTGTTCTGCAACTTGAGAGAAGTAGGAGAGTGAAACTTGGAACGTTTCACAAAATGGAACGTCGCTTTAACGGGATTATATGTGATCACCGCGGACTACAGCACACAATCACCCACACTCTGGTGTTACCGCCTTTTCATGAACTGATATAACATACTCAATCCACAAGGACTGGCCAATGCAAAGACAGAATCTTTACCGCTGCAGACAAAATTTTGTAACACTGGCAAATTACCGATGGGTTTAAAACAGTACTGCGTACTAAAGAATATAAACAGCCGATTGTGTTGGCGTGATGCTTGATTTAGGCACAAAAGGAATTTCTGCGTTTGAATTTGGTGTTTAGTTTCTAACACTTGCTTGGAGTCCATTAATATCACGGGAGTGTCATAAACTTTCAGTCTTCCCAAGATTCCAATAGAATTCACATAACGGCAATTCTGCAAACAGCTTGTTTCCATAAATCTCAAGTTACTTAAATCGCTCTAAATGCTTAGAATCCGCGTCACTTCAAGAACATTCTGCTTCTATCGTGCACATATTCGTTCTTAGTCATTGTCACCTGAGGGGGTGTCAATGGAAAAACATACTAAGGTTATACTAAGTGAATATGCCTTTGAAACCAGCTAACCCGAACGACTACGAGAGAAATGGTGGACATTTGTATCGACCTCAACATATCATGAGCTGAGGAAGTCGATTTATTGTCAGATTGTGGTCAAGGTCAATCCACCAGATCACAGAGTCACATTCACTGAGATGTCCTTTCATGATTAAGACCCTTCCTGCTACTGTTCTCTTGCATTTCGTAAACAACTGTCAATAGCAATCTACCGGGCTCTATGAAACTATGTTCAAGTGTGGCCTTCTTATTACGCACATGGCATAAATAATGAAACCTAAGAGTATTGAATGTCCAAATTGACGTCGTGGTGCTCACAGTGTTATATTGTCGTCTGGTAGTAAAATAGCAAAACGGGTAGACTGACTTTTGATTCTTCCTCTTAAGAAACAGTAAGATTGGGATAGGCGGAATTTAAAGGTCATAATGTGTAAGAAGAAATTAGTTCTGGAGGTTGAAACTGAACGGTCATATATGCAGATAATAAAAATTTGCACCAGAAATAGCATTAGGTAGGAGCGTTTAAAGCACATCTAAAGGATAACCACCAGCGTCAGGCCTAGTGGATTATCCATCGTCATATCGTCAACTTGTTTATAGAACAGTTCCTCAGAACTAAAACGGTCATTCGCTTCCCACAGAAGTATGTTTTCTGAAACAGCCAAGTAGCACAGATACTAGAGGACATATCGGTGATTTCTTACAAGGTGTATTCTATCGATATCGACTCATTTCGTACCAACGTTCCGCTCAAAAAGCAGTTGTTCAATTGATTGATTTTGTTTCCATTTAGAACTTATCTCTATAAATTCCTTTTGGTTATCCCTGTAAACTTACTCCTACTTTCGTCCACCTGCAATACCCAATAATTTGGAATCACGTTCTGACATTACAGTGGAAGCCTAAAGGAAAAAGTGATCATCAAGTACTAACAAACATAGAGAATTAAAAAAATCGTCTCAAGACCCTCACACGCAGACAAGAAACAGCAACAAATTGTATGACTGTCATGCGAATGACTGATTTCGACTTTACGGGAACTCGTGAGGGGGATAGTCTTGTAGTACTTAGAATAAGAAACAGTGAGCCCGTGCTCAGTTAGTTTAGAACATAGTAAAATGAGGTAGTAGTTGTTAACAACAGGAAACGCGTGTTAAGTATATTTAATGGGTATAATGTAGAAGATCCGATAGGGAAAATTCTGCGCTTCAGGAAGATTCAAACCAGTGAGAAAAACAGTAGCCCTAGATGCGGCAAGTACTCTTCCAGCTCAGTTACGAAGCCTTACCGGGAGTTAAAAACCCTCATGTTTGGATTCTGGGCTTCCGACATGGCTTGCTAGCCGAGCTGGAAGATCGTTTACAACGTCTAGGGCTGCTGTTCTTATGGCCGGATCAAATGCAGCCGAAGTTCATATATTTTGCAATTGGGTCTCTAAGCTGCCAAGTCTGCTATAAATGTTCCCGAGGATAAACATTTGACAATTCTGTGATAGAACGTCGAATTATTACCTAAACTATACAGAGTTAGTGACAATAGTGCAGATATACATAGCGGGTTGCAGAAAAACAACGAAAACTTCTCCAGCTCTTTGTTTTAATGAGGATATTACTTAGAATACCAAGTATGTCTACGGAAACAGTTTTAATAGCGGATTATTTGTCGAGTAATACTGAATAAATTTCATCCAGAAGTGCTTGATAATTTCCGGCTTGTGTACAGTTAGAGGTTTTCTATAAGATTATTGGTTAAACGTTTGACAGAACCCCAACCTCTGAGTGTAAATTATGAAGTGTTTATAGAACAACCTCTTGTTATCAAACGCGACGACGCGACGGACTTAGAGTGCACGGTTCTCAGAATGTGCGCTTGTTCACGGGTTGCTGTATAGATTATAATATACCTTTGTCAGCCTGTGACGAGCACTTTCACCAACCATTACCAGATAACTAAAGTGGTTTTTAACTAGTGCTTACTCGTCTGAGTGGGAAAATGTTTCCGTTCTGCAGCTCACTTGTCTTGCACACGAACAGCACCGTTTCGCCATCAATTGACTAATTTCGTTCATTATGACTAAACATTTTTATGCTTCAAATCAGCTAACACTCTTCAGACGGACAAAGTAGTATTACCAGACGCCTGTTTATTTGAACGGTTCAGTTAGCAGTTTTATGCCACCAAGGTTAGGAATGAGTCGTGAGATTCTCTTGGAAACGTGCTTTTCATCAGCATTTGTTCCCACCCTTTGCATTCATTTTAAAAATTTCGGCTGGCTTCAAAGCAGGGCGGTAAAATGGAGTCCCTTTTATTGTTTGGTAGATTGATGATTTGCTTCTTCGCTATACAAGTAAACTATGCTGAGCTAACATGGTTATGTGAAACGTATTGTGTTAACAGGCAAAAAGAGTCCAAAAACTGCATTCACAACTTGGTTCTTCTTTTAAACTGATATTATCATTATCTACTCGGACAAAGATGGAAAAAGTTGTGAAGATTAAAACATGAAACACGATTCTTACATGACTGTTTGAAGCTTATCACGTAAATTTCATTGGATGTAATTGGTAGAAGTGCACGGCAAGCAGTTCATAATTTGTGCGGACATGGGAAATTTTATGTTAGATATGATCACTTTTTCTCTTTTCAGGTCTCCGGTTTGAATACGATATTCATGGATGTCACCTACCGAAAAACTTATGGAATCTACAATAGATTAATGGTTGATTTAAATTATGGAAAGTACAACAACACAAACGCCCTGGCACCCGTCGTCATTTGTAATAACCAGGCCTTCTGCTGAATCAGTTGTTTGAGAATCTAAAGACACCAGCTGAACTTGCTACAGAGTCTGAGTTGTCCGAGCCCCTATGTGTTTGAAAGAGGTTGGCTTAACAGTCGCTGGGAATGAGAACGTTTATATCATTGCTGAATAAAGTCCGATCTATGTGGACTCAGATCTCCCAATATTTGTCGTCAATTCTGTCCAAAGTGTCCTTTTCAGAACGAGTAGATAGCAATTAAGATACGGGATTGGTTGTATAAGAAATCTTACGTAACTCCCAATACACTGTAAACCCTTGATCACGATTGGACTAGAGGAAAGGACCACAGTACCTTGGGTGCTTGAAGAAAAATTCTGTGCAAGTTCGTACTTCAGAAATGATGTTGGATTAACGGCACATTCGAGACCACCAATCATTTCTTGTTCACTATTTTCTTATTTACTGTATAGAATTTGATCTGATGGTAACACCCCACAAACAACATTCTTTAATATGTCTCTGCTTTTGAATCCTACTATTTTGAAGCCTCGAGCAAAATCGATGATCAGTAAAAATTTTACTGATTAGTAAATAGCTTATCGTCATCATTTTTTGGCAAGTCATTTACCAAAACCTAAAGAGGAATTAAAACAATCAACGCGAACAAATGGCCACTAAAATCTCGCCGTGTTCTTTCCAGCAAATCATGGAATGTAATCATGTTTCATAGTGTTCGTTTTTGAAATATAGTGTGCTCAATTTCAACAAATAGTATTTCACACGTCCGAAGTTTGGCATACTGTTTCCTTACACTTCAAAATTGACGTATTTCCTCTCTTCCCTTGACAAGCGTACTAGTATTACTTTTCAATCAATTTATGTTGCGTGATTTTCCGTTTATTACACAAAGTCTGCTATTCCGTAACTCCGCCCAAGTATATATGGTCGAATTTTCGACAATTTTGTCAGAATTGATCTGGTTTTCATACAACAGAGCAGATGATGAAGACTTTTGACACAGATGATGTGTTATTTCTACCTGTTTTGAAACAGTAACAAATAATGAACTGGTAACTAAAGGGCTATTAAACGACAACCCGTTCATTCACATTACAATGTTATTGTTTAAATGAAAGCGAATATGGATTTCTCATTAGTTTTAGAAGTTCAGAAAAAAATGTATTGATGTTTTTGGTCAAACATGCAAATTCTCTTAATTCCAAAGCAATGCAACCCATGAACCAGTTTGGTACATTTGATCTTTCGAGAGATAGATACGACTGTTTCGATGTATACCTCTGAATGTCAAACCTTGAGTGTCTCCATTTGTTTAAGTTGCAGTCCGTACGTCGCTAGGTCAGTACAGCAGGTTCGTTCATAATTAACCACAGCGTTGTGCTCTGAGTAGCATGTAAGCCACAGCTGTTACTTCCAAGCGCTGACCAATTTTCACAGTATTGGCTCACTAATGATAACAAACGAAAGAATTGTCTGAATGTGGGCCTAAGCAGTTAGATTTCACACTAGAATACCATTCTTCGGGTCATTGCAAGAAGACAAAGCTCACAAACTCATTGTAAGACCTCTACAAGATCAACTACTACACTTAAATTGCTCTTCACCAAAATCCCGTCGTTACCGGTTTTAGTTGTCTGAACTATCCAACTTGGATTCTCTTTCTAACACAAAGATCACAACATGCTAGCGTTCTGTCAAGAAGATGTGAACTTCGATCCAAAGTATTTGTTGCACCTTCTAGTACTTCCCTGTGAAGATAGAGCAGGTTATCTTCGTTGATCGAGTTTGGAATGGTATTAGTATTGTTTTATTGAATCGACCAGCAGCATCATCGTTGGTATCTGCTTAGGAATTTTATTTTGGTAACATATTATACATGCTAACTTGATCTATTGATGTGTGGTACTGGAGACGACATGTTGTTTTGCAAATCCTCATCTAACAGCCTACTCTTGTCTAGATAGACAGATATATTGCCGAAATAATGACTATAACCATAAACAGCAAACCGTGCAAGCACAACTTGTGCGGAATTAACTGTGCAGCGGTGAATCGTTATATAAATCTGCAGAAGTTTTTCCGGGATCAGAAACGTCTAGCTGAAGTCCATAGTTATAGACTACCGTAGCTTCCGTAGAAAACTAATAGCTACGTTCCTATGCCCATCAGGTGGATTACGTGCTCTATGTGAGACGTGGCACATCTCAAGACATTTGCGCTGTATGACATGTACATCTGCGGTTTCTAGAATGGACCGATCAAAGAGGTATGGTGATAGAACTCCTATTGTCAAAACTGATATCTTTCAGAGAGTTCACAGTGACTGCCTTGGTTCTTTGGATAGTTTAACGATCAAAAGGATTGGCGCACTTAGTTTGGACCTCTTTGAAACCACTTGTGAGCCTTAAGGTGATCAACTATCCCAAAATCACATAGGTATAAGCATGCTTATTCACAAATCAACCCATTTCAAACAGGCTTATGTAAATCTGAAAAGCCTGTTATACCTATTAACAAATATGTATGACCATATTATAGTACAAAAAGAAACAATGGTTCAACTAATGAAAATAGGTTATCTAAAATCGTTCATTAGAATGGAAACAAGAGAAATATCCATCAGCACACCAGAAGTATCAGAAGAGCGGAAGATCATCACTTTTATTGCATTCAAGATGTCGGAAGCCGTTCGTATGAATTTGAATGAAATCGGCAGCAGTAAAACTTTTCATAGGCCGACGACATTATGTAAAACTTCAATGTTCCCTAAAGATTTCCTGTCTGGTGCAAAAATTAGGGAGTGCCTGAAGTAAACTACAAAGATTGCTTGCAAATTCATATTTAACAACTTACACGGTGGCAGGAAGGGCCAGCAACTGAATATCTTTGGAGTGATGGAAAGTTACTTTGGGTGCAATCTGAATATCAGGTTATGATTAGGAATTCCTCAATCGACAACTGCACGTTAGATATAAGTAAAAAAACGAGTCGAGAGGTGACGAGACAATTAGGCGAGGGTTCTGAACTGCGCAGGAGAGTTTAATGAATGAGCCCATCGAAATTGTGAGGATAAAGTACGCTGTAACCTGAATTGACGGCTTCACCATTTTTGGTGATCAACCTCATTTTCATCAAGGTCAGCAGTATTGTTACCTAAAGGGACTGATAGCTGTAGCTCAATATTAGTATTATTCTCCCTGTCAACTTCTTGCAAAATGAAGTAACTTTATGACAAACACACCTAACTTATTGAAATTATGCATTGTTTTACACGCTGCTCTCACTACTCTAATTAGTCATTCCAGCGAAGTACTGCTTCCAGCCTTTGTATGTTTGGCACTTAATCTCTCGCTTAGGCATTCACATCTAGCTTACATTGAACGCTCTAAGTTTTAACTAGTTCCCCTGATTTGACGAAACTCCGGCTGCAGAGGAAATACATCAAGTACAAGATTGCATACAACTGGTTGCATAAACCATGGACTGTTTCATCCCTCTGTCATTTCTCCAATGCAGAAGTATTCATAATTCTCTACTAAGACTTGTACTAAGAGCTTGCCTCTCTTTGAACTAACTTATTTTGGTGGATAGATGCTGGTTACCAATTTGGCAGATTAACTGTTGAATGAACAGCAATTTTTCATGTTTACTAAAGCACGTGTAAAGACAGGTTTTTAGATAAGACCACGACAACCGGATATGCTAGGTACTAGCATCTGGTTGCAAACTTATGTAGCAAAAGCAACGTGATGAATTTTTAACAGACTTGTGGTCTGCCGTGATATAGACGTAAAAGGTTCCATCGTTTTTTGAATTTTCCAGCATGCACCTGTTTGGTAACCATGGTAACGCTAAGACTCAACAATCTCCGGTTACTTTTTATTGCGCAATATTGTCAACGCTATTTGAGGCTACAGTTGCCACCGTCTTTCACACAGGATGTCGCGGTTCTGTTGTCATTATTTCCACGACCGTCTCCAGAGGCAATACTATCTGACCACCACTAGATAATCAAGCGGCTCAAAACCCTTAATCAAATGGATTTATTGTGACGTTTATTTTTCTAAATATCCATTACTTCAACATTGGCGGGTACAACGCACTTCACTTCAAACTGGGCGGTGAACTAATCATATTTGTCCCATATGTCATTGTTACGTGAACTGCGCCACTGTTGTGAGACCAAAGCAAAAAGTAAACAACATTTAAAGTTGTCCAGTAAAAATTTACAGACTTTTGTTAGTTTATGTCGCTCTGCCACGCATCCAAAGAGGCATGATTGAGTTACAAACTAGCGAAGGTGATCTGAAACTAAACGTGAAAGCATTTCTCAACGGGTGTCAATTAAAAACGCGTGCATTTTAAATCTGTCAAATACATCTATTGAAATCGTGTGGTCATTTTTGTCGGGAACACAAAGGACGTAAAAATTTAAAAATCTCAAAAGAGATCGACAGACTGAAAATAGAAAACAATTCGAGCAAATAATAAAACTAAAATCCTTCTTGTTTTCGTCTCCCTTCACCTATCAGATGTATAGTTAAAATATAACTAATCGAAACAAGCATGAAATCAGCTTTGGAAAACCGAGTTATGAATGGGTATGGAGAAATATGAACTAGCAAACTTGTTCATTATGAGCAACAACGCTTAGCTGACACTTTTACCTCTCCAAAAATCACTGACACTCACTCAATACAATTGAAATACAGCCTATTCCCACAAGGTAGACAAACCGAAAAAAAGGCACAGCTCGTTCCGCTTCCGTGCAAAACCGTACACCGGATACTACGTGTCAACCTAGGCTGTATTTGGAGGACAAAAACTCCACTGGCTTGACAGCCGTGCACCTCCGTCCATCTGTACTACCTATGCCATATGAGTTTTGGCGCTTTATACCAACTTAATTCAACCACATTAATTTGGTCGAAGTTTCATGTCACTGATTTTTTCGCATTACCAATCTTTCAGTATCGCGCACTGCTGCTGCCAATTCTACACACTTAGATAATGACCAGTCGCAAAATGAGTTGAAGGCGAGATTTAGTGATGGGGGGAAGAATGCAGTCAATATAGTTAATACATAAACTATTTGTAACTGAAAGATTGTAAGTTACACAGCTGATACTTAAAAGTGAATGTCATAAGTCACTCGAAACATCATGTTTATCCAAGAAGGAATGATTACATGGTGTGATGATTTTTGCCTACTAACATTCAGTGAGTAGTAGTGGCATTAGTCAATAAAAAACTGCACTCAAGCCCATCTTAGCACAGTGGCAAGATTCCCCAGTTCTCAAAAATGTACAATTACTGTAGTCTAGCCATCAGATCTGCCGTATTTATTGAGTTTTTGACGTAGTGGTGAGTACTGATACATTTTTAATAAGTAGATATTCAACTCCCTGAATAAAACTGTTGAACCTCCGATGTAGGCGCATGACTATGTTACGTACAATCTCTGTAACCGCGTTCTTAATATGGAAGTTCGATTAAACATAACATCAGTGATTGCCTATGGTGACAGATTCTAGAACAGATCAGTTTTCCATGGTTGTAATATTTTCCGCGCAGTTTGACTAAATGGCTATATTCTCCACTTTACACATAGCTATGTTCAAAAATAACAGTGTTAACATACATAAACTGTTCTAATACCCGAAGAAGATGGATTATCTGAAAAACCGCACAAAGCCGCAGTGTTGATCTTCGTCTATTTATTTCAACTTCCATAAATTGTCAGAAACAAACTTAAACGATTTCATTATTTCCGTCCATTTACCGAATCTACGGAATAAGCATTGAAGGAGTTGCGTCCAGACAATTTTCAAACCCACCAGAGACTTTTAATCACAGATTTTACTACTGGAACACTTAAAATAGCGTGGCAATCAGTTAAACTACCCTCCAGGAAACCAACAAATGTGAACAACACTGGGTCAATAGTATCTCTGAATAGAAGTGTGCACAATATGGAATTCTGAGAATACAATCAATTCGTAGGATTGCCTTATGTAGAACCATTACTAAAGACTATTTTCAATTGAGGAATGTTGAAAACTTTCACACATTAATCGGATAAAGAAGACAACGGACTGTTCAAAGAATGGCACTATTCAGAAGCACAGAACTTGAAAGACTCAATGTGGATGACCTGTTTACTCTATGAAGTTGTGATATTTTTATCGAAATTGTCAAACAACAAACCTTTCCCATATGAACCGCAACCTAACCGGGTTTATGTAGAACTTTGCTTCAACTTTTCCTATGCGATATAAATAAACCTATGTCCAGGAAATTTGCAACAAATAAAGTTAAATAGCTGGCTGATTGATTGACCATATGATCTGTTTGCCCTCACCGTTGAGTGCTGTTTAAATGATTGCATGGTTGACTTCTTCTTTGAAGTCCTCCACTTTTGACTTTGAGTATATGCAAACGCGCTGTCTGAAGTTAGCCTAAACACGCGCCTCTTCTTAGCTAAAGTGCTTTTAACTAGATTCAATAAACATGAAAAATGGCAGCTGATTCGCCGTCACTTTCATTTTAATCGCCCGCCTATCAAATGTCTGTTGAGTTTGTAGTGACGTTTTGATTAATTTTTCCAATAAACTGGTGTATGCATTTCACTACTTGATTCGCCCATCATAGTGGTGATAATTGCCTATATAAGCCAGATGTGTTTAATAACTACTGTTTTAAATAATATTTACAAACTGACATGGTGATGAAAACCTGAGAGCAGTTCCATAATACATTGTTCACCGTAACTAACTGGGGATGTTTTTTCACGTG
>JTDE01000203.1:97749-123656 GCA_014338405.1 Paragonimus skrjabini miyazakii | reverse complement strand
AGAAGCAGGGACAGTGCTCACAGTTTGCAATCCTCTTGTCACAAGCCGATCGTCGGTAGCCATTAAGGAAGCCATAAAACTGTCGGAACAGGCAGGAAGAGATGTTGTAGCAGCTCTTAAAGATTGGAGTGAACGTGTAGTCATTTGATATTATAAGGAAGCTTGCCAACAAACAACGTCCTTCTGATGCTGGACAAGCAACTGCTTGTTACCTTGGCGCACACTTTCTGCGATTACGTTACCCATGTCAACTGCCCGATGATGCAAACGATCAAGATTATGGGTGGCATAACTGTGACTCTGAGTCATGCACTCATTCCAAATGAACTTACACCAAGTGCAAATGAGATTAAACGTTACATACACCCTAAGTTAAGATGCTTGTCCTGGGATAGTCCGTTTGAAGGACAACTTCTGACAAAAACGTCATTCCACGAAGCAAAGCTCGAAACAAATATCAAGAACCTCTTGCTATCTCCCGAGGTTTGTGACATTCAGTGTACTGAAGATACTGGTACCGATAGCACGGGTACCATCTCTGATATCCATCCGTTGGAAGTGTTCGACGACGATGCGTGTTATCAAAGCTATCACTGCACACAGGTAGCTGAAATCCCCAAAGGTAGGTGTGCCTATGTGTTTTGCATACGAACAGGGTTAAATGTGCCGGTACTTGGCATGCATAGTCCACAACCTGATATAGACTCGACAAACGCCACAACGCACGCACCTCTGGTGTGCAGAAAATGTAATGGTTTCTGAGGTCAGATACCGTACAAGATAACTACATGGTTGAACTAGTTCCTAGCGCAACGGAAGCCTGAACACTCTGTCAACCGAAGCATACGTCTTTCCGGCATAGCTTTTATCATAAAGCGCAGTCGTCGATTGTCACAGTAACAGATAGTAGTCCCCATATCCCTTCAATACTAAACAAAAATGGGGGTAAAGAAAAGTTTCTATAAACAGTCAAGGAAATCAGGGCACCGAGAGGCACCAAGATCAGATTCATCACAGTGATTCAGTCGCACTCGCGGTACTAGCCTCTCCTCACTTATGTGGGGGTTGTCACTACGACAAGACAGAAGATACCCAGCAGCGAACACGTCGAAATTTCTAGAGGGGAAAGTTAACATAAAGAGCATCCTCACTAATAACTCTTCTTCCCACTCCTATTGGATGTACATCTTCCTTCTCCTGTTACCATTCTGGGATCACGCCATGGTGAGGTGTCCCTAAACCGTTTTTACACCAACCACTTTTGTCTAAAGAATCAGCTTCCAGAACAGAGACAGCTGGCCTATGAAACGCATCCGTCTAGCACGGTTACCGCGGAAACACCGTTGACATCAAAGACCATTGCCAATTACATCTGTACCACCGGTTATTCTGTTTAGCAAGCTGATTGCATGATGAGTTGCTTGAAACAAGAAGGCATTAATGTAAATCCTAGGTGTTTCTACTTTCTAAGCAGTGGTGGTATCTTCTGCGTTATGTGCTACCTTACTTGCTTACAAACCGGACTCCATGGCTATGACACGATGTGTTTGGAAGTTACTTCCCGCTCAGCTTCCGGCTCAACCTTAAACAACGAGGCACTGCCGTTTCATTTGGACGAATTTCGTTCCATTAAGTACTCTTCTTGGTTGCTTATCATAGGTGATGTTGGCATTTTAAGACTACTGTGAATGCATCGCCCTCACCAAGCTGCAGAATATAATTCTGATCCACATCTGTCATTAACAACGTCACAGAAGGCCTGGTCACAAAGTGTGAAGTAAGCAACGGGGCACAGTTCAGAACAAGCCCGTTTTTACTGGATACACCGTCCAATAAAGAACGTTCTTCACTTAATACAGTTCGTTCCCTTCAGAAGTTTGAACAAAACCGTTAGAACACGAAAACCGGCAAATGCAAGCATTTCGTATTGACTCATCAGTAACGAGTTTACGATAACGTGAAACAGTTTTTATGTCGAACAGTCAGGAGTGGGTGGGATAGATAGTCGATTGATGGGTCATTCGTTTGATGGTTATTCATTTGACCAGATCAGTATTAGAGTTCTCTTAGGCTACGGTACTTAACTCATCCTGGTCTTTGACTTCTTCTGGTACCAGACACGGCAACTTGCAGAGAAGCAGTTGGTTTATGAATTAATTTAGACCGAACATGATTGCACTATAAGCCAATTCATGGAGCTTCCCGTGGGCATTGTTAAGACTGTTTTTGAAAACTTATAAAAGTTTTTACAGGAGAATGAACTGTCGTGCACTCCACTTAGCTCACTTACGACCGCTCCCTTCTTTCCTTTTCTCCAGAAGAATCCGCTGTAGGCTGGACAACCGCTAGCAGATACTTGCAAAGTAGAAACAATCCGACAGACCAGATGAAACTTAGGCTGTTCGCACATTACGTAGTCGGTTGGGATATGAAATCCATCGCATTCGTCCGCCAGTGCAATCAAGTATGCATATCACTCCCGTGCTGGCTACTGACCAACTAGCCAGAAGAAGATCCCATGCACAATCTTGGAAATTCTTCCTAAGTTAGCTGTAGTAAGGCACCTGCCACACAGCAGTTTTATCTCTGCATCTCACTACAGTTTTTTGTCAATTTGGTTAACCGTAAGGAGCATGCTGCACTTAATGGAAGCTTATCAGACGCTACGGGTAATAAACTCGCGTCAGACACACATTCTAGACTTTTCTGAGGCATCTGATGTTGGCACCCGTCCGGTTAAGTCTGCCTCCAAAACCACTTCCCCAACATTCATCTCAACAGATGTACTGGAAAGATCTGTTCTTAACCCATTATTATTTTTAATTAATATTACTGGTGTGCCGTAATGACTTGCCCGTCACTATCTCCTTTACACTTAGGACTTAGAAATCCGGAACTTCCATTATCTCGCCACCTTTCAAGTTGATCTCAATACAGCTAAACAATGATCAAAGGAGGGGTATCTTCCCAGCAACGACGACAAGTGTGTGTACGTGAGCCTCAGTAGTGAGGCTGGTAACGGCCTCTTAACGCACTGTACGCAGACAATTTTGTTTTCAAGGTCAGCTTTAAAAAGTCGGATTAGACGGCTATAGATCAATTTGTCTAACTCACTCCATCAGGACTCAACTCCTAATGAAAGATTCGCTCTGGTCTTAATTCTCACCAGAAGAAAAACATACATGCGTCTGCACATATGTAGCTATCTGGAACGAAATTGTTATTAGTTCTTCTGAACGTTATGTACGAGTCTCGTACTAACCCCGTGAAGACGCCGTTCTCGTTTTGTTATGTAGGTAACAGTTTTTTCACCTCCCACATTCAAATGTGTTTATGAATAACGGTACCACACCAGCCTTTCTGTGATCGCCTTTAAAAAAGCTGACGCAAGTCTGACATTAGAAGAAGAAGAGGAAGAACAATACCAAACCGTGGAATTTGGTCTAGTAACCTCGTACCCACACAACATCCACTGAAATATTAAAATCTATGCTTACTACGACGGTCGGTAAAGTCAATAAGTATAACGACTTTACTTTGCCCGTTTGAGCAATCACCTTCGTAAATTTTGTGACAGCCTCGTTGAAAGGATACCTTAGAAACAAACAGATGGTTATTAGTTGTCAGGTCTGTAGATAAGTCGTCCATCAACTTTTTATTGTAGATTTTAAGTATTTGCCAATATCCACACCTCATTTGATTCTCCCGATATTCCTTGTTTTTTCATGTGAATCACATTATTATGTTCGGTATGAGTCAGCAAGACTACGATGAGTTCCAAGACTCTACTAGAAAGTGCATGGTTCCATAAAGTCAGCTGGTCAAATTCCATCAAAGAGTCACTACATTTATATGAATGTATCAAACTTACTTACTTGGTACTTTAATGTCAACTGACAAACTTCCAAGTCGGTTGCGTTATAAAGTCGGTTTGTTGATCACTTTGCCTTACTATGAGGTTGCTCGTTGTGTCTTTGCTCATTTACTTCTGGCAGTTATTTGCTATTGACAATAGACACGGTGAGTTTGAGGTAAAAATACAAACTGAAGTACCAAAACAAATCATCGAGGTATTTGGGTATGAGTGCATGTATAGATAAAACCGAACAGAAACATGATCTGTTCCATCCCTTGACACATACTGCACACAAACGGACAAACATTTTTCGCAGACTGACGGGTGAACAGATGTGTTTCACATTTCACGTGTGCCCTCCAAATCAAACACCTAAGGGAAGCGTACGTTTGTTTGTTTGTTTGTTTGTATGTGTGTTTATTCTGCAAACCACATTATCAACCTTTTCTTATTTATCCACTGTATGATTCGCACCTGTACTGATATGCTAATTAACTCCACCGCGTATACCTAGAACTTGTCCGTTCCGCGTCAACAATCAGATGTATGCAGGTACAAACATACATACTATGAATACGTGGCTGTATAGTAAGTAGTGCCAATGTATGGTCACTCTAGATAGAGGAGAACTTAGGTAGTAAATGCATCCGACCATCCATTCATGCAGTGTGTCCGCCGAATCACTTGAACACAAACTTTTGATTTAACAGCTGTATATCAAGCATAATTAGACAGGTGTATAACAGTTTATTTATCAGTAACTACATGCAGATAAAAAGGTGCGAATGGGCTTGGTATAGGTGCGTTGTAGTTTTAATATCAGCATGTGTGAATCCATACCATAACCATATGTGATTGTTAGACGGAACGTTTGGATACTGAATTGTTTGTGCAGTTCGGAATTAACACGTGCTTTTGGTACGAACGTAGACAAAAACCTGTCTCAAGTCTTGTTGCCGTTCGTACAGTGGTATCACCGGCAATGCAAGCTGGGATGTTTAGTCAGTGGAAGGATGACTGAAATCTATTTTATTTGAAACCTAGTGTTGAATATATACGCTTGGCTACAAGTAAGTTATTCATGTATATGTGCAAAATTTTGACTCGGTAATCCATCCGTGAGAGTCAAACCAATGAACATTGGTCTCCTAGCGAGACGAGTTTCGACCATTCCTATAGAATCCGAGAATTAGGCGAACACCTCAGATTGCTTCGTCTGCATCATACGGGGAAACGTCGCCTTGGGTTATGTGTTACGTTTCAAGCCACAGGTCAGCAGTCGATTATAGGTATCATGTGACCTCCATCCTATCAAATTGCTTGTGTTTCACAGGTGCAGTAAACTTAGTTTACTTGCACAATATTTTCCTGGTAAGATGTTAATAATAATAGCATTGCCCGTGCGACAAGGGCCCCGATTTCAACTACTGCACCCCAAATGATACGGTATTGTGACCATAGGACTAGGACACCTAAGCGTTATAAACAAAGAGCGTGCTGTAACTGACTCACGGAACGGAATCAATGCTACCAAACCCCGAAGAAGAACAGTTCTGCTTCTGGAACGGTTTGAGTTGACTTGTAGATGGAGCGCAACAGTTTCGAATCAAGGTGGTTTACTCATTCGTTTGGTGATAACAAGTCACAAGCACTATCAAAACCTCCATAATCTATTCCCGAAACGACCAAAGTGATTATCAGTTGTATCGACGAGTAGTAGGGGATTTTGGTTTTTCACATAGACTGAACATCACCCGCAAGTGACCACAGCTGTCAAATTCCCATGGGCTCCCCAGTAGGCTCCTTACGAAAAGAAGCACTAGACCAGACCAAAATCCCCTACTACTCATCAGCAATCAAGACACCGCTAAACAAATTAATCATTTATGTGAGTTCAAATTAAAAAGAAGTCTTGGTCGAAGGGTCATCGATTGGAGTTAACAGACAGATACTATATCTCCTCTCGAGGCGATCGGGCAACCTGATCACTACTCACAAGCCAAAGTGGTTGATCGTTCAAATACGTTAACTCGATCGTGCCTAATGTGAGGTCAATGGCGCAGTGGTAAACACGGTTGCCTCCTGAAAAGCGTGGTCGTTGTTCTAGTCCCGACAGTGGCAAAGATATGCAATACTGACGAGCTCTAATGAGAGCGAAACTCGAGCCTAGTGTCTCTTTTCGAAAAGAGCCAACTGGAACGTTTGTGGGAATGTGGCAGTTACGATCAGTTGGGGATGATGTACCATTTGTATAAGAAATACGATTTCCCTACTACTTGACTGTAATTCACAGATAGGTGAAACTGAAGCAATTTGAAGCATTTACAATACATTTCGGAGAAGGATAACCACTCGGAGTCATCAGTGACTAGTTGCAAGTGTGATTCCCCAGATGACGTGCGACTACTGAAAAGAGTATATCTAGGAAGTAATTTTTCGTTTTATTAGGGGTAATGTAGTAGACCAATAATGTCCGTTGCTTTTCTGACAACACAAACCCTTTAGACACAGTGTTCAACTTGCATTATTTAAAAAAGGTTTATACGGTATTGAACATCTTAGTAATCATTTTTAAAAACAATAAATTTTATTCTTTATTATTTCCTTGGATACCAACGATGTTTAGGTTTAACTGTTCAAGCAAGGAAGGCCACCTCTCCGATGAAACAGACCTCAGTGGTTAGTTCAGTGTTTTGTCTAGAAAGGAGGAACCACTGTAGCGATATTCACATCTTGACTGACCTGAAGCAGTAATCGAATGTAAAGTATTTCAACGCACACATGTGGCTACTGCTGCACAGTTTGCGATTTCACTACACATTGTCTTCAACGTAAACCTGGAATAATAAGATCAAGTGACTTTTACATCATAGCCAACTGGTTAGGGAAAACGCATGTCAAAGTGAAGGATGGTATCACATAAACACGTTTTTTTAGAGTGAACGATGGTTTGCTGAATCGCCGGGAATCGTTCTTATGGACGAATCAAATAGATGTAAGTTAGTTGACTTGCTCGCAACTAGTTTATTCTTCCTTTCATTAATGGATGCTCATTTTGGCTACGTTTTTGATTTACAAGTCCCAGGTTGCCAGTACATTCTAGAAAGCAGTAGTCACAATGTCATGGATTTAAGTCAACTTGACCCATATCTCTCATACAACTATAGGTAAACACATAAATAAGCGCACCATTGTAATCAAAAATAAGTTAAATGGGTAATTAGAAAAAAGAAAGTTTATTTTCGTAGCAAAACACACATATCAACTGAGTAGTAGGAAACGATTTGACTGCTTGCCCGCATCCCTTCTATAACACAGAACTAGTCCAGGTAATCGGTTTACCAGTAAACTGGACGTCGAATATAGTTTAGAAGCACGCAAGGTCATTATGCACCTGGATCCATTAACCATCAAACAAAGGGAGCCAGTTACTGAGTGCATCATTGTTTTCGCGATTGATCAACCGTTTTTCCCAATTGCAGATTTCAATAAAAGACTATCTACTCGGAGCAGTAAATTGTCATAACAGTAAATGCAGTCAGTTTGGTCCCGGACTGTCACGGTCCACCAAAGAAATGTTACCTAAAAATGAGCTCTTGTTGAATCCATCAAGAAAGCTGAGTCATTCAAAACATAGCGGAATATTATTCACCCCAGTTGATAGCAAGTTTCACCTTGGTGGACAGAACGTGTGTCCTGATGCCTTTGAGATTTTTGGATATAAGCAAACGACCTTAAAATTGGAGTGTTTGATTGAGAGTAGGTGTTCATCGAATCGCTAGCAGAAACTTATAAAACGAATACCAAAGATAACAGATAAAAAGTATCGCAATGAGTCGAATCCAGTCCAAGCAGCTGTGATTGCACGATGCTCATAAAATGCAAATGCATAAGCTTAGTATTTTGCATTGAACGGAACCGCTGGAAATGATCAACTGAAGATAGATTCGACCAGTTAGTGAGACCAGAAATGATGATAAATAGGTATTCATTTAGGGAGTGCAAAGATTTAGCCGTAAAATTTAATGCATATTTCTTCAGTGAAGTCCGAAGAATAACTCAGTATTGGGAAGCCTTATTTTTCCCATTGCCACCAACTCAATGTGTTTGTCCATGAGAATTGGTTTGTGAACCCAGCTGCTGGATGATATAGGCGTCAGGCGTCAACACTGGCTTCCCAGACATAGGTTGCCCTCTGCGCTAAATTTGAAGAAACATTTGACGTTCTGGCTGCTTCTGGTTAGCGAGACAAACAATTTGCTCAGCGCATCGACTACTTACTGGTGTCTCGTTAGGTGCAAGCATGTGACAGGTGCTTTTGGCTTCGGTGTCGAACCTCAGCAGAGTAAAAGACCCCCCCTGTGAAAGACCTTTCCGATGTTTTGCTAAATCAATGTAGTCAGATCATTAGTCACCGACGTAAACCGATGCCCTTACTGGGAAGGTGCCAGATGAAACAAGTTTAGCAGGTACCTGTGGTGATTCATTCGTTGAGCTGACTGCTTGACGGACTGTGCGTAACTTGCGGCCCAATGTGCCACAAAGTGTTAACCAACCTTTTGTTATCATGTGAAGTTGTGCTTTTTGGTAAGCGGAATGAAGGCCACTAGTAACTTGTTCATAATCCCCACCTCATGAGACCCAGGAAGCGCCTACTAGCACGTACCTACAATCTATTACCTTGGTCGTTAGCCTGTCGGTAACGCGGCGGCGACTATATGTGCAAGATGCTGGTATGGTAGCAAACCCCGTCAGAATGTGCCACAGTAATGCGTTTTCTGTTGTCCGGAACGAGTATATCCGAAAGACCATATTCGAAGACGGTTAGGTCTTCTAAAACCGTTGGTTGAAACATATTTTTTCAGAAAAGTTGCCTCTACCTCTGCACACTCTGAATAAGAATTGACAAGAACAAAGGGAAGCAAACGCCTTTAGGGCCTACAAGTTCGAGCTAGAGGAGCTGTAGGCATTCTGTAGCATGCAAGCCGGCTGTTTCTCCTCGGGTTGTCCGTTACACTTTTGAACCAACTGTTGGGCAATGTGGAGACACCAGGGGACAGCGTTCTTTCGAAGTAGGGGTTCCAACAAGTCCTGCAAAAGGAAACAACAAGAAACAAACTTGAGCCAAAGGCCCAGTAAGTCATGCACACGACTTACACAAACAACAACTAAAACGGCGCAGACAACACAGCAGCACGCTCCGTCACCAATTCAAATTCAACTAGTGCGCGCCTGCTGGTTTCGGTCGCACATTGCAATTCCCAAGGCGCGGCATTCTACTGGCCGACAGCTTGACTTCTTGCTAATATTTCAACACTTTTAGACCAGAGCTTCAGTATGATCGGATAGCTTAGTGTAACAGTAAGCAACCGCCCACATCCTGATGGCGTGAAAATCACCAAAACGAAGCCTATGTGGAGTGACAAACCAAAGAGGAAATGAAACTAAAGCTCAGTCGTTAGAACTAAGACAGTAGCTGATCACGAACAAACAATCACAACAGCGAAACGGGTGTTGCGATTCAACTGATAGAAGGACCGTCGACCATATCCCGTGGATAGACACGCTGGACTGGTTGAGGTTGCTATCCGGTGTTTTACGGCTTTGTATAAGAACGACAGTTACTGCCAGGATTCCGCAGATAAAATGTGAAAACTGGTGGCGTACGTCTTACCCAAATCCCAAGATTATAATGACGGTGTTCTTTTCAGTGAAGTGGTGAGCGCTGATGAGATAGGTCAGACCAAAGACTGACCAACGACGTTTGTGCGAAAACTGTAAATCACGAAATCATATACCCATAAGATTTCTGCCAACTATCGCATTCAAGGGACGAGTTACACGGGAAAATCAAAAGTGAGCAGCGACGGTTTATGGTTTGGAACCAGGGAAATCCACCAACCATAAAGGATTTTGCGTAGCTTCTTCACCGCAGAAATGACAGTTGATACCTACATGTCGATCTAACCATAGCTTCATTTGCCTGATTGAGCGTGAGCGAACAGTCGTCACTGTCTCTTTCGAATCTGTCTGGGAAGACGTGCGAGATGATTACACCCACATCGCAATGATCAAAACTAGAAGTTTGAGGCATAGTGAATCGACAGGCAATCAGAGTTGAAATTTCCTTTGAACGGGCAAAGGCACTCTCGTTTGCGGTAATTCTGAACCACAGAGCTTTCTTTTGATACTGGTAACTGCATAAACCCCAGACATCAAACAGGATCACCAAGAAGGCACCGTAGTGATAGATGAGGACAGGGTAAGACAGCAGTGTATAAACGACTTTTGGTTTCCTATAATTTGGATGGCATGTATGTTCTCAGGATTTAACCGGTTGCTGTAATTCAGGCACGATACTCAGACAAATGATATAGGTAAGAGGAACTGGTGGTTTTCTGCATACCCCAAGAAACCCTACTCACGAATACGACGGAGTACCGGATCGAAAATTTCCTGTTACACTTTAGTTTGGCGACTCATCTATTAGTGTCATCTAGTCACGCAGCCTTGTTCGAATGGTTAATAACCGCTGTGTTGAGTGCTTGCTGAAAGGTGCCGGGAGCAGTTTTAGCTCTAGGCGAAAACCTGGTGCACTCAAACAAATCTGCTGATTCTGATTAAGCCATTAGCATTCTAATTTACAACGTATGAGGCTGCTCATGTACAGTAAAAGTTACGTACCAACAGGTGCAGCTGTTCTAAAGTTTTGAGCTCCCGATCTACAGCAGTGGGAAAAAGTAAAGTATCGGTCGTCTAGGTAACAAAACTGGTTGACTGCCAAAGGAAAGCTGTAGCGTGTCTTCAGTGTAAGAGCAGACAAAAGGGCAGTCTTAGCACATTAGGCGGCCACTTGAATGGTCAGGTTGAAGCGATTCATAGAAACGACAGTCGCCGAAGATTTTAGGGCCAGAATGGCTAGTAGGAGCAGAGATGAGGCCACGCGAAAAGACTCGTTCGAATCCCCAACGTGACACTGTAGAAGGCGGTCATTTAAACTTAACTGTGACTACCGATAAGATGTAGCGCTCAGAATAAAATACGCCCAAGCCATAGACTATTCAGTACGAACGAAGGAAAACCAACAGCAAGTATGAGTCTTCGTAATAATGGCGTGAACGCTCCAACCGGCATTTCATAGGATACCATTAAATGAGATCGGTTTCCGAAAATTTGGAATTGTCCTTAAAACACGGTAGCCATAGATTTGTTTGTGTCCTCTGAGATAAACTGCTTAACTCTTCTCGGGACGTGACCCTGTAGAGAAAGAATTTCAGCTATCGGATGATTGTAGTTGGTGTGATAAACCAGATTCTAAGAAAATTAAAAGACTAATAAGCGCTTGCGAAATTATCAATACACCTATCGTGCTCGCTAGTAAACGTGGCTGTCTACAGTGAAGCTATGAGCGACCACAACAAAAACGGCTAAATAGGGACCAATTCGTATAAGATGAGCTTTAAGTGTTGCGAGCAGGAGATGTACAGATAACTGTTAATATAGCCCTTAATTAGACAAACTGAGGTGTTTGTGGATTACTAACCAATACTTACGAAACGGCTGAAATAAGCTTTAGATTTTGCATGACAGCTGCGATCATTTGTGGGAGATGTTCAGTCTATATATTCGTTTTAAGAGCGGTTTAACCAAAAACTCCGAATAACGCACAAGTGAATCTCGTGTAGCTTTTTCGACAACTCAATTAAGGATGATAGAAGAAATGTTGTTTCATCATGTAGGCTGAGAAAACTAAAGCGCTATTTCTCGCTTAATTGACTATAGGATTTCTACTGTGAAATCACTCTTTCAAGTCAGTCTGTAGAAGAATTTATATAACAAAGTTTATTTCGCTAACACCTCGAACAGAATTCACTAATTAAAGCATTTGCTGTGGTCGGAAAATGCATTTGTGGCTGAATCAAATAAACGCGCTTGTAAATAACACGTTTAAGTTGTATTTACTGATGAGTAGTCGGGGATTTGGTTAATTTTCAAGTTGAACATCACCCACAATCGATCATTACTCACAAGCGAAAGTGGCTGAGCGTTCACATATGATAATTCGGTCGTGCCTAACGTGAGGTCAATGGCGCAGTGGTAAACACGGTTGCCTCATGAACAACATGTCCGTGGTTCAAGTCCCGGCGGTGGCGATGATATGCACTACTGATGAGCTCTAATGAGAGCGAAACTCGAGTCTAGTGCTTCTTTTCGAAAGGGGCCGACTGGAAAGTCTATGGGGATGCGACAGCTGCGATCGATTGTGGGTGATGTTCAACTTGAAAAGTAAGTTGTATTTATTTGAATCAATCTCGTCAAGTAGGATATAGCTTTAATGTGTGACAGGAAGACACAAGTAATAATTGTAACCCGAAATAAGACCGGAGTACAATATCACTGTTTGAGCTCGCATCACGTAACTAGGGATGGAACAGACTGAGCCAACCGATCGTCAGAAGACAAAACCTGGTTGAAAATAATTAGTAATAAATAGGTCAGAAGAATAAGCATTCACCATAGACCTAACTCGCTCGATGATCAATGAGTGTAGTTCAACAGAACAGGACTATACAGATTTAGAAGTCATCTTGTCTGGTCCTCTACATCAACGATTCTGGCTGGTAGCTTAAAAATTATCCCAGACTATGGCCTATACGTAACGGTGTTTGCCAACTCCCAGATTATATTTTAACTACGGCTCGGATTCAAACGTTTCAGCTGTTACCTGTAGATATCCGCCATGGGGCCTGACCTTGTCCTATTTTCTTAACATGCACATAACTTCACATTTCCGTCAGTAAACTTGGTTTTAACGTACCAGCAGGCTTCTGAGTTCAGGTTAGGCATTTTTCCTTCAATGCTGCTGCTGCTGTAACATATTTATTTTGTTTACTGTCTTCACTTGTAACCTGGTGATAAAACGGTGTGATTTCCCATTTACTTAGCAAAAGGTAAACGAGTACTGGATTATTTGTCCCGCATTAAGCTATAACTTCCTGTGGGAAAAATCTCCTGCCCTGTTGACCATTAGGATGTGTTGAAGAGGATTTAAAATGCACCATTATGAGTTGAGTTTTTGGATCATTCCACGCGGGTTTGGTGAGGATATTCATGAAAAAACGGATTTGAAATGGAGATGGAAAAATGTAAACCCACCTGGCGTGACTTTTGGGGACAACGTGGTGATCAGGACACATGCTATGTATATGAGTTGTAGTTGTCAACTGTTACGGTGGCTGTTGTTGACCATTTAGTATTGGAATTATGTGTAGTGCGATATTATACGTACGACTTTCTTTCAGGCCATCGTTACTTAATTTGCACGAATATATTCAAAGAAGATTTTAACACCATTTGTAAAATTACCCGTTGCATCTGATGGCATGTATAATTATTTTCTGGCAGCCTGGATGACATTCAAATTTATACCATCTGGATTGATTCACTGCACGGTCACAGAATATTGCATTGTAAGTCCATAACATATTATAATTCTGATATCTCTACCTGGCTTATGTCTGAACGCCGGGGAGCAGTTTTTATATTTCCTAGTCAGCTCCACAAGGTTGTCTCCGGAAACGTGAGGCTGAATGGCCGTTGTAATCTTCATCCTGATGTGTTACCTACTCATATATCACGGTCTTCTTTGTAAGATCCCTGAAGAGTGGATAAACTACAGAAAGTATAATCAAGGAGGTTGTGATTTTTCAATGGATGATTTCTATTATCAACCGTTAAACTCCCTTACAGTAGACATCTACCCCAAGTGGATATTGCGTCGAGCGAATGGAGTGTGCATTCTGCAACTTGCATAAGGCCACTGAAAAAGTCCAGTACAGCTCAACGCTCGAATCTTTCTCAATGATGCTGAAGTACAAAAATAGTTACTTTGGGCATCCGTGGAGGTTGTTTACTAATATGCATTGAACCAGTTTGCTAGCATTCACTTGTCATACCCAAAGGTGATGAGCACGCACATATAAGCTTCATGGGCCAAACTATCTTAACACATACTGCGGACTTCCAGCACGTGTGTGTTCGATTAGCACAATGAACTAGCTCGATGGGCATGAAAAATTACATACGTAAGGCTTGTGCAGTTGTAGTTTAGATACTCATGCTCTGCTCATTGTTGTGAGCTACCTCACGAGTCACTCACCTGACCCAACCACTATTCACGTCATATAGGCAAATCTCGAACTAGTGCGCGGCCTGCATGTGCATTAGCAAACTGAAATGCTTGGGTCGATCATAGTTAGGTTAGTCAGCAAAACGTCAGCGTGCAACAAATTCTGTTTATTGATAACAGAACCAAAGTTCTTGAATTTTACAAGAAAAGGTAAATGCTGAGAGAAATATGATCAAATGTAGTGTAGTACATGAGCACGAATAATTCCGAGAAACAAATGGATTACTAAGAACTCCGAGCAAACAAAAGCCCAAGTACTCACGTCGATTTACTTTTCACAATACACGGTGATTTCTTGTAGCCGGCCCAAATAACCACTCTGTCACATAAACGTAACTTCTTTAAAGTGCAATGGAGGTTCACAAAGTGTGAGTAAACCGTCATCCATGCAAACAGTATTTTTGTTTCACATCGATTTGAAGCGCCCTAACATGAATTCCAGAAAACTAAACTAAGTAGGTAAAACCTCTCAAATGAAGATGTGTCGAACAGATTTCAATGTGACCCACATTTATGTAACGATTACCGATAAGTAAACGATTTGAACAATGGCACAACACAACTACTTCATTGAATCGGTACTGTGTGATATTGAGTAATACAGTCTACCAATCGGTTAGAAACAGACAACTTATTAAATGGTTATTACTTTTAGCGGACACCAGACGAAAGATTCTATCAACAATAATGGTTCAGTATAATTAATCTTGTGAAAAGTGGTTTTGGTTATGAGTTTAGTCAGCATCCGTGGATGTCGGGGGAAATAAATCGTAACTGGATGGAATAATTAGATAAGGATTGCTGATTAACAAACGAAAAATTGTTATTCTCTTAATCTAACCGTACAGTTCAATTGTGTACCTATCTTAAAAATACAGAACCACCGTAAGGTTTTTGCACACCGCCAAGCGAACCTGAACTACAGAAAACGATTTTTTATGTGTGCTGAATTTAATGGTTAACTATTCTAACCGGGAAACACACACTTTGGTAACGCAGATGCAAAATGTATTCATTTTCGTCGGATATACACCTGTAGTTGAATCTGATGGGCGCCGTATATTGGACAGAATATTCTTAGAGTAGTGTTCCTCAGTTAATTATTTACAGATGACGTTGATCATACATTCTGCTAAATTGAATTGACGGTTTGGCTAATAAACATAAATAATTATTTCCTTTAGTTGTACCCATTCATAGTTCCAACTAGACGAACGTTTCATGAATAACAACGCAAGTAAACTTGTCCACACATTGTTTTGTCGCAAAAAGATGTGTGAACTCATCAACGCCAGTGAGGTAAATGCTTATATTTTCAGATGAAATAGGATGCCGGTAAGCTGAATCAGCTGGTGACAGCACAGTGACCTTGAGCGAACAAACTGGTAATCGGAAACGAATTCTATTCCTCTGTAGGATATCATTATATTAGTTTAACGTTTCCGCATTTAAGATCAAACTGACCCATTAGGTCTACTGTTTTGACCTATCCGGATTGCTGAAGTCGTTCTATCTCAGTGAATCACACTAAAGCAGTGAGACATGCGGTGAAACCGGATATACGTTTCTGTACTGGTCGGTGGTTTGCGCTAACTGTAGTTGTTAACTAGTCATGCTGGTGAAGGCCGATTCTGCTCACCTGAGATAACCTTTTTGTTCCGTATGTGTCACATCTATCCTTTCCGTTACCTCAACATGTTTCGGCTACTGTGGTCTGCTAGTTTTTGTCAACTCGGCTAGGTTAAGATACCTGTTGGCGCTATAATACGAAGTATCTATTTTCATACTGTATACCACTGCGTGAGGATGAAACACTGGTTGAACGAGTCTGGAGATTCTGGTGAACTGATACCAGAGAATCGTCTGTAAGCTATACGAATGTTACAATAAGCCAGTTGATAGTAAATTCAAGAAAAGCTAAAGTGTTACAAAATCTCTCAAATAGGAAGAATCAGTTTTTGTCTGTGATATCGATCACCATCCACGCTCACAAAGCGCTGTAAGGGATTGGTGGAAGGGCTGTTATATCAACTTTTCACCTACGGTTGTGGCAACTTTTAGAGTGAAGAGAAGTTTAGGTTAATGACAAGTAGAATTTAGGTACCGTACTTTCGGACTACAGGCTCACAACCGCGATGACGTCCTCCTTCAGTATGATTATATGCGTGGGCTTTAAGAAATATCAAAACTCATCATCATCGACTTCAGATCACGCAAATGCCAAACCCCATGATCAGGTTCGAGGTGTGTGTGCAATTACGATTCCCCTTCACGCGTAAAACATAATGAACCCCACCCGAAAAAACTGTCAGTATTTCTCGGATATTGCCAGATGCGCCTCACGCTAACACCAGGCCGCTGTATAGCAGAGGTGTCAACACAAATGACCCGTCTAATAGTTATCATGACCAATTTGGCCAGCGGTGTGATGACATGGCAACTGCGGTGAGGACAACAGATGCAAGCATGCAGGCAGGGACATATTCACGAGATAGGGTAGACAGCACACCACAAGCGTGACCCACTTCTCTTCCACAGATGTGAGTGACTACACCTTCCGGTGGTCACAAAAGCGCCCTGTCTACCTGATAGAAACAGCTAAGGTAAAAAGCCCGGGCTAATGTGGTCTGGGTAGTGGCGGTCCCGGTGTGATGGTGGCGGTGGTGAATGGATGATGTAAACACTGACAACAGGCTAAGATGTCTATGTCATTTGAACATCAGGGTAAAATGGATGGGTCGACTAAGTTGCTGGGTTCACTAGGACTGGGACATGACATTTAGGGGTCACCAGTGTGCATATACTGGCATTCATAAGTGAGGGGTGTAGTGTTGAAGGTAGGGAGCGGGACTATTTTGCGAGATTAATGTATTTCAAGATTATGTGTTTTGGAAAGCTGTCTAATTAGACTTAAGTGGTGCTTACAATGATAGTTTGTCTGTTCGACTGGTAAATGGCTAGAAAACCGACTAGGTTTCCAGAGAACCAATTTCGACGTATCGCTTGGTGAATGTTGTAGTACAACAAGCCAATCTGTTATATGAATATATCTCATGTTGCAAAATAGGCATCTACGATCTTGTAAATTTTACAGTAGGTTGTTTGTGCAAACAAGCTTTTTTCAGAAATACTAACAAACTGTCTAACCTACTATGTGCTGTAGCTAGTAAACCGGCCGAATTTTACTAGCTAGAGTTGTTTAAGTTCATGCTTATGACCTAAGATAGAGTGCGCTGCAGCTTAAACATAATTTGAATCAATAAACCAATTACAATGGACTGGTTGATTTGCTTCGGTAGAGTGGATACTCCTCCTACAAACCATACCAAAAGTATCTCGTTTTAAAATTCTTGTGGGACAGTTGAACTAAAACAGACCAATCGCATTTAACAAAAAAGAATGTCGTGCACATGAGGTTACTGTTAAAGGGTCCGGCACCAGAGAAAAACATGACGCGTATTCTCTAAAATACATTTAATAAAACATTTTTTGATTGCTTCAAAAGATCAATGAGATGCTTGCAAATAAACTTGTTGTACACATTTATGTGACAGGAAAATACTTAACTGACTGGTATGGTCAATCAAACCCAGAACAAAACAAGGGGTTGCATGAGCTTTTGGTGCATACTGAACATGTATCATTAAAGTTCACCAATTGCAACCCAAATACCGTGAGCGAACATAGTTTTGTACCGCCGACGTTTGATAAAAGTCAGGTATGAAGTTTAACCTGTCGATTTTCGGTTACAAATTAACATCTTTGCTGATTCATCACCTAATTGTGAAACCTACCAATGTGATCGTAGTGCACAGGAGTAATAACAACACAGTTTAAAACAGGAACACTTTACTTTACAGTTAGACATTGTAACAACAAAATTCGAAGGTACAATATGTTATTCTTAAGCAATATGCAGTGATTGTTGTCTAAACTGTGGACTATTCGATGTGTTGTATAACAAAAACAATCATTTGTAAGTTGCATAATGCGTACATTCGTGCATAAAAGTGTGAACCTCAATGTCAAGAAGACGATTATCCAGAAGCGACTAGTGGAAACTTGTGTATAGACCATGTGGGAAGTGCCAGTAAGATGAATGACGACACACTGCTGACCATGCAAATGGGTATACGCATTCGTTGTTTCGTGTTTTCCCGTAACATACACGAGATTTCGCACAATAAGCAACCTCCCGAATCAGTCATTTTATTGCGTTGTTAACAGATACATTAGAGGAATTTGTTTTTGGCTGGTTCAAGGAAAAATCGGATAAACTCTTTATCTATTCGAAAGCTCAAGTAGAAGAGTGCGGCCCAGAATCTCAAAGACATTACTACTGTCATGGTAAGAATATCCAATCCATTGATTGTAAGCAACATTACAGTAAAGTAATATACTACTTATTTACTGTACAAATAAACCCACTGTGACAAAAACAGATCTAATTTCTGAGAAGAGGAAATCGTTGATAAAAGTAATTTAACACAGTCAAACACAGCGTAATGATTCTGTCATGCGAATGTTTGTTCACAGGCTCATCTCACACAGTCGTTCAGCTTTACATGACCACAATGAATTTATTTTTCGTTCACCTAACTTAATGATAATTACTGCTAATGTTGTTGATATTTTTAAATCCAATTATATCGTCACTATTCACGTGATTCGCTTATTTGTAACGGATCCATTGGCAGTAGTAACATTTCTGTGCATGTATCCATGTGTATCTCAACTTCAACTCATCAGGTAGAGCAAACTGTATAATTTACTTTACTTGTTTCTAACCAAGAAATTAAACCACTTTGAAACTGTGATCAACTATAAGGGCATACAAGATACGAGTTATCAGAAAATTTGTGATGCAAGGTGTTTCACACCACCATATGTAAGGGGTTAAGAAAGGACAAGCGAACTATTGGTTCCACGTGACATTAAGCAATGCTGACAATGAAGGCTTACAACGCAAGATACTCATGCAACTGATCATTCACTTTGCAACAAACCAAATGTTCAACTGCAAAACATTGTACACAGTGTAAACTGGTTACAAACAGAGTTGTGTAGAGCGGGGTCCGAAAATATCATTCGGAAAAAATAGAACTATCGTTTATTAAAAAATTATGCATCTTTCTTAAGTATAAGAAACATGATGCTTTGGACGTCTTTTTATAAGGTTTTTTTGTAAAACCACACCCAACTAGCCTGACCGATTGGAACTCATATTAATCGCACAAAACTTCCAAACAACTAGTGAATTGGTCACATGTCAGAAGCGTGGTAATTTCACAATTGATGGTTATCACGGATTTTGATGTTATCAATAAAAGAGGATATTCTTCAGTGTTACAGTTACGTTACAATAGCCAACTAAAATATACGGAGACTTCGACGCATGTATTACGGGGTTTTTATGAGGTTGGAATACGGAAACCGTTGTCGTACTGTTCTGATAAATGTGTCCCGCTAGATGCACGATAACCCCACAATTGGATTCACTCGTGTCAGATACATACAACACAAGTGAATATCTGACAGTAATGAGAGTTTGCTAGAGTCAACACTGTAACATGTACATTTGACAGTCTGTTCGCACTGTAAATGGGCCACAGGCAAGTCAGTTGAGTAGCTGTCAGTTTTATCCGCTGAAAACCTGAATACCGTGAAGCCAATGACTTAACCGTCCTCTCAGTTATCTAGTTATGAATATTTGTATGCATCCACGCGCACGCAATTTAATCACGAAGATTGTATGGTCATGGCTCATTTCGCTAAGACGCCTGAATATCATCCAACCGGATCAACGGATAACGCACCAACTGGACGCACGCGCGCATCAGGCTACCGGCCTGCACTGCCAGTCGCACTCGCTGTTAACCAGAGTGGTCGGTGCGTGATTAAGTCTGACGGACATTTTAATTGGTTCATTTGCCATTGCATATTGTTTCCTGCCAGCGTATGTGTGTGTGTATTTGTTTCGTCTGTCAATGCATCCCCAATGGAGAGGCCAGTAGATGGGTGGTTGAATGATGTTGGATCGACTCGAGTAAAGTGTAGGTGTGATGTGTGACCGTCAGTCAAACAGTCCATTTTTTGTCAGACTGTAATGACCAGATGATTGGCTATCATTCAGCCCCTACTAACGTTCTTCTGATGTCCCCACCCAACTCCCCTTGCAAGTCAAACCAACCTCTATGGTGTTGCTTGTGTCCCTCGGGGCCGATACACCTATCACCATCACACACGCACACACCGTTTCAAGTTGCAATTTGGTGTCGTTCTGGTCGTTTTGTCTGCGTTCACTGTTAGTTTCGCACTCATTTGTGAACCACACTCCGATAGAATTATATGCAGTGACAACAAGCCGGTTGTCCTTCATACGCTCACTGACACCCCCTCCCTACATTGACTCGATCGTGTTCGGTCAACAACCATTTTGTATGCGTATTAGCTAACACATCTGTCGATCAACAAATGATTGCCAATTTAGTGGCGACTGATAGTACGACGGCGAGTAATAATTATCCGGTTCAGTATCACACACATTCTGGCACGTCGAACTCAGAACGAAACTCACCAACATTGTCGCCAACATTACACCCATCTTGTCAGAGCAGGATACTGCCGCTAACACGAAATTCCACGATGGATGACTTCATTCAAACTGCAGTGAAAGACCCTAAGTCCAGCCCTATCCAGCGCATCTGTCCGACTGAGATGAACGCCGCGCGGTTTCATTCACCGAATTCAGGAAAACATTTGAATTCAAACTCTTCCGAACTGTCCGAGCCCGAACTGAATGCCAAGTGTGGATCGAGGAGCCATGAGGGACAAATCCAAAATCTAGACACCCAAGATGGGCAACTGGTTGCTCTGGCAATAACTAGACAAATGCAGGCGCTTCATCAGCTGCTATCCAACAAACAGACACACGACAGTGATTCCTGCCATTCACAAGTTCATGTAGGCAACTGGTTTGGACAACGCATTGCAGACTCCACAAAAAGCATTCCCACTTCTTTAGACACTGTTTATCCAGTGCACAGTCAATCTGTGATATCAAAACAAAAGACATGTCCCACAATTGAAAGTGACAGTCTACCTTCAACATCTCTTCATATTACTATGCCAAGTACACAAGGATCTGAAAAACAGTCAGCCACCTTGACAGATTTGACAACGAAAACTGCTAGAAGTCAGGGCACTCCAAGCAAACGTAAAGCAGCCTATGGGATAAAAGATATTCTTGGGGATCAAACAACCGAACACCATGAGGAAAAGTATGCTGACAACAATGAATTTTCACATCTGTTGGCAGAAAAGCATGGTGTTCCTTGGGCATCCCTTCCATTATGGGCATATTCTGGAGCTTTGATGAAATTTTACTCTAATTGGCGTGAAACACCGCAGACACAACAGTCGTCTGGTAATGAAATGTTGTCCAGCTCTGGTAAAGCTGAAACTGAGGTTCTAACGAACAGTCGGAACAACCGGTTGCCAAACTGTGCCCACAGCAACCCCACAACGGCTATGGCAACAGATCTGTCCACTATCCAATCGAATCCACTGATCCAGACCAAAAACGAGATCATCTCATTTTCCAGCCCGAACTGGTTCGGACTAGCATCCGGACTAAATGGTACGGCGCATATGACTCCAACTAATCTCTCTCTAAATCGGGAACAGTCGTCCGTCATCCCTGGTCCGTTACAGTCCTCGCAGCCGACCAGTGTTCCATCAGACATAACAACGGAGCAGTTATTTAACTTGGCCTCTGCTGCTGCCAGTCTAACGGCCACACCAGCTACATCATACGCCCCTCATTTGGCGCCAGCTATTTCACCAGCACTGCCTACCCAGTTGCTAAGTCTAATGTCCAATTCCACCGGCTTGTATGACCCCATGCGATTGTTTGGCCATCCTTCGATGCTAGGAGAGTCATCCAATCCAGACAGCGTTCTTAATTCACTGGCGAGCTTAACACCATCGCACCCACCCTCCAACTTGTTTCATATGCCTTACTCACCTAGCCCGTTGTCGCACAATCAAGCATTGGCCCGAAGTGTTGGTAATGCATATCCGGCAATTACTTGTCAAAATAACCTTAGTATGTGGTCTCGGACAAACGGTAAGTCGGTAGCTTTGTAACCATTGTTTTAAATTGTCAATATTCGTTGCTTTTAATAAGAACACCCAGGTGGTATTGAGTAGCTACTTGAATAACACTGTAACCCAAACAGTCGGTAGCCATACCTGACGTAGACAGAACACCCGATACGCTTGACAGTTGCACTGTCTGGTCTATTTTGTCAAAAGTTGTAACAATTTGATGATCGTTCTATATCACTGGGTGTGCATAAATTTTCCTCCTAAATTTAGCAACGAGTAACGTCTATGTAATACTTATGCACGGCACCAACTAGTAGAATAAACCCATCAATATATAATAGAAGTACTACTCGTTTACTGTTCATATTTAGCCGCATTATAGTCATCGGAACATTTCAGATCATAGTATGTTCCCTAAAACCGAAGTAGAAACGTCTCTCCTGTAACAGTAGAAAAGCTTCCGTCTTAGAGTGCAAGAAGAATAATCTTATGTAGAAACTATGTGAATTTCCTACGACTACACATAACGGGTTATTGTCATAATTATTGATCTGGGTTGTTCAAACCCTAATAATCCAGTCGCATATTTACTTGTAAGTACACCTACTGTAAATGAACGTTCAATATTATGTAACGCAAACAAACGTTGAATTAGTTTTTTTGACCAGAACACTGCTTCACTCCCAGATGATATTTACTTATCTGGTGATAACCTAGACTGCTTCACTTCAACTTAAGTGTCTCTGCCTTATTCATCATTCCATTATCATACAGTTTCGAATACTTCCGGTCATCACTTCAGTGGGTTAGGTAGGGAAAGTAGACGAGAAGATTGAAACAAATCGATTATAATAATGATATCAAGGGACTTGATGCACAGTGTTCGCTTCGCTCTTAACATTTCACACAGACTGATTCTGTTCTAGATTGGACTAAACTGGTAAGGCGAGATTCAAACAGGTAATGCTGGTTTAGTTCTTGCAGAAATGCTGAACTGACTGAGCTTTCAGATATGATAATTCTATCGTGTCCAATACGAGATCAGCAGCACAGCGGACAAAGCAGCTGTTTCGGAAAGACGTAACTAAGATTCAAATCTCGGCACTAGCCTACAGATACACTACTGACTAGCTCTGATAAAAACAAAACCCGATTCTAGTCCTTCATCCCAAAAAGAAACTTGAAAGTCTATGTGAATGTGAATGTTCCAATCAAATGGGAATACCATCCTACTTACATCAGCGATGAGTTCATTGTGATAAAAGCAACACAACACTAGATACTTTCACCAGGAAATTGAATTTGTTTGAACAGAACATCAGTAGCAGGGTTTTATTGTAGATGCTGAACGTATGCAGCACGGAAAATGTGCGATACTAAGCACGTCTGTCACAAAGACAAAACCATGAAGTAAAAACAGACTGTGTTATTGGGGCATGTACTTGTTCTCGTTTCGTTGATCGCAAACCTAATGTATTGAAACGCATGCTAGTGAAAAGACGGATTCGTTTGAAAACTGCAAATTCTGATAGTTCGCAAGCGTTAGCAACCAAGCTGAACTCACGCGTTCCACAGTAAAACAAATAACCCAACAGGTTTAGGGATGCAGGTAACAGGTCATGACATGTGTCATCATGTTTACTCCACCACTGTTGTGTAATGATATTCTGTAATAATTATAATGCTGTCCAATAATATTGCCATGTGTCGGCTTCTTTTCACTGTGTCGGAATAATGTGAGTCTAGCTGACTAAAAAAAGATGACTTACTACACAATGTGTGCTTCAGTGGAGTATGTGGTATATACCTTACAAGAACCGATGATTTTGGTAGTGGTTTATGCTGAAAAAGTAAACTATTTTAGTTTTCCAGCCAACTTGAGTCACTGTATACTTACCCGACCACATTTCATAGTGTCGAAAGTAAATAACACTCTTACGAATTGCATAGTAATTCTTCATCAGGTGCACAGTTCGATGAATTCGGTCAATTAGAGGATGTCTGACTGATAACAATCAAAGGGTACAACTAGTTTTAAATCCAAATGGAGTTCATATTATTCTTTGTCACCTTCGCTTTTTTTCTCATGGAAAGATAAAAGTTTAAAACAGTTATGTCTCCGGATAAATTTAGAACACGTAAGTAGAATTACATAAGATGTACTCTACAGAGACATTTCTATCGATTTCTTCGGTTACGATACAATTAACAATTAACATGCATCAATTTAAATTGATAAAAAGTCGCGTTAATTTTCTTCTACCTTAGTTTACATCAAACCTATCAGTACTCATACCATCATGAGTTTTGTGGTACACGAACGCCTTTAACTATGTAGGTAAGCACAGCATGATTTTCAAAGGGGGAAACATAAAACGATCCAAAATTGACTTGACTTCAATGTATGAATATTATCTCTCTTCAGGTCATTCAATAATCCTGTTATCTAGTAAGTAGTGGGGAAGTACTTTCGTTAATAGGTACCATACATTCCTCAGAAATGATCGCAATCCTGAAATTTCCATGTGTATTTTTTAACCAGCCTCCTTCGAGAAGGAATACTATACTCCAAGGTTGCCTTTGTTAAAGCTGTGTAAACTATATAATAGATTACCAACAGTGCCAATCACAGGCTTAGACGCCATCAGTTGTTCAGCATAAATTTTTCCTGTCCTTATACGGAAGTTGGCTGGCGCTGTATTTCACCTGGAAGACAATACACAGATTACACAGAGTGCTCGCAATGGATAATTTGGTTAGTTTTCACGAAATTTGACTACTGAGTATAGTGTTCAATTACAACTGTCCACTTACCTCATATTCTAATTATTTTGTAACCGGCTTCTCCAGTACATTCATTCAACCGTTAAAAGTTTGATCTACTATGACTATCTAGCAAACGGGGACTACTCTGTTTTTCCATTGTCAAGATAGTACAAATTGTACAAAATTGATTCTATCACCATTGCAAATTCCGGATGGTTTCGTTTGCAGTTTGCAAACCCATATTACCGTTGACTATCCTGCAATTATACCATACTACAAATACTAAACTACGATTTACGAATAAAAGGCAACCGTGAAAATATATGACCTGGATGATAATAAATCGATTTACCATTCTATATATATATATAAAATCCCTTAAAATAGTGGCAAAATTTACTAACTGAAGACAGTACTGACATTACTCGCGTACATTTGTATCTGTATCAAACGAGTTGAAAAGCAGAACCAATCAGTGATTTATCTAGGAGTTTCGGTTACGGAAAGTCAGCACCACTAAGATGGTGTCGTGAAACCGTGCAGCAGGTCTGATGACGCTGTTATAACAAATTCTGGTAGGTTGTTTCAGAGTGGACATACTCGGACAGAGGAAAAGGTATCATGTGGATTGTTCCTGTTGGCACAGTCTATTTCTAAAATTGGCTACCATAGTGTCCTTACCTGATTATGCCTAGGTAGAATGACCATGGATTTGTTAGTGTTAACGAAAATCTCCAGAGAAGTGAGTAGTGTTGTATAAGGTATACCATAAGGTTCCAGAGCCTCGGATTATTTTAGAGATCTGTGTTCATTTCAAGTTGAACATTACCCACAACTGATTGTAGCTGTCGCATTCTCATAGACTTTCCAGACGGCCCCTTTCGAATAAAAGCACTAGACTCGAGTTTCGCTCTCACTATGGCATGTCAGTAGTGCATATGCTTGCCTCATGAGTAATCTAAAATATCGCCTAGCAGGTTTAATGAG
>JTDE01000203.1:60836-97284 GCA_014338405.1 Paragonimus skrjabini miyazakii | reverse complement strand
GAAAGGGGCCGACTGGAAAGTCTATGGGAATGCGACAGCTGCGATCAATTGTGGGTGATGTTCAAATTGAACTTAACCAAATCCCCGACTACTCATCGGAGTTGTGTTAGTTAAACAGCAGTCTGATCATGTGAGTAAATTGAGTTTCTTGTCAAAACCTCAGAAGTATACCCCGTTTGAAGTTTACAGTAATGCGGCGATGAAATACAAAGAACGACTCATATTGCTTAAACACCAGTATCTCCAGAGTCCTGCTGAGTTCCAGCCAAACAGCGGAATTACAACAATGCCAGATCGAATCTTGCGGAAAGCTCATTTCATAAGATTCATAGAGAGCAAACTGTCCATGTGTACAGTTGAATCTGCGCTGGACGGAGTAGAATGTAAGGGCAAATCGGTGGATAGTTTCAGTTTAAGACTATAGCCAATTGCAAGCTTACTGATGAGTAGTTAGGGATTTGGTTAATTTTAAGTTGAACCCTACTCATTTGATGGGACACTTCGCTCTAATGTGCTCTAACAAGAGTGAAACTCGAGTCTGGTGGTTCTTTTCGAAAGAGGCTTACTTGAAAGTCTATCTGAACGCGAAGTCTGCGATCAACCGTCAGTGATGTACAAGTTGAAATTACAAAATTGTGAGTTGTAAAATGCTGACGAAATAACTGGAAAGGATAAACCTGGTTACAGTCAATCAACCATAATGCAGGTGCACTTAAACATGCAGAAAACAGCAGCAGCTCAGTAACGACAGTGGGTAGTAGAGCGTAAGTTCATTCTGTATCAATAATTCCGTTGGTCAAGCTGTTTGAAGACGCGGTTTGGTATCCTGAACGTGTGCTTCATGCCTGTGTTTGTACTAACTGGGTAGGTGAGTTTCTCAGCCTGCATCACTTATACAAGTTCTTTCATTTTATGAATCGACAGCTTCTCACACTAACCGTGGATGAAAGAGCAAAAACGAGAGGGTTAATGAGACAAGACCTAACAGAACGAAACGTCAGTTTATACTACTGTTATGTGTTGTGCATGCCGATGCAAGCTACAGTAAGATACACGTAGCCTTCTTCCAAGCTGGCTTCAGATTTTCAGCGGTACATCCCTCAGTCTGAGCTAATATTTCACCAACATAGCCTAGATTTCCTCGTCTTCTACACTATAACTGGTTATTGTCCACTTCATTCCAGGCATAGTCCTGTCCAAGCATATCCCTCATGTTAGTAAACGGTGTCGCACTGAAGCAGACGGGAATCAAGTCGTAATTTCCAAAATGTTTCCAACTAGAATCTAGTAAACAAGGCTTGCCAGAGTAAACTGAAAAGCCCTTAACGTTTATCATAATTAATCTGATTATTTCGATTAGTTTATCTCAACTTGAAAAAGTGAAATCAGGCTTAGTGATCAGCGATTTATTCAGCCGTGTCAAATGGATGAACTTCTCACTTACTTTACTCGCAACTACTGAGAATGGAAATAATAAAACAGAAAAACCATGATCCTATGCTGATGTTGCTGCCCAACCAGAGTGAGAAAGATTATGACGATAAGACTGAAACCAGTACGAACTACAGCTTTGGCATACAGAATGGGTAAATTAGCTGAGCAGATGGTGACCTATTTGCAATTTAAATACGACTGCTGAAGAGAACTAAAGATAGTGTCCTGAATGAGATCATTCAACTTGAACAGTCCGGACCCATCAAAATGCAGTCAACAGAGTGTGTATTGATTGTTCATGACGACGAGTGGTAGTAAACTGGTAGGAGCATTCCGAAAATTTGATTAATGACAAATTCATGTTGGCACCAACATTATCACTGTAGAGGAGAAAAGAACACCAGTCAGACTGACTGATAATCCGGCAGACACTAAGCAAGTACAAGAAATGAATCAAACTTGCTCAGTGGACCGTTTGAACCAAAATGCCAGTACGACCTCCTTCTTGTCAGTGATTGATGGGATAATTATTGTATGAAATTTAGCTGGTTTCGTGAACAGCTGTCAGACACGGTCTAAATTGATTACATTGTGGATGGCCGCACACCTACGAGGTCAGTATGCACAATGGTAGGGTTTGAACGAAAGTCGGCTGGCGATAGTGGTAGTGATGCGGACTAGACGATGAGAACAGGGGCATTTACCAAAGTAAAACTCGGGTATGTAGGATATGCCAGTTAGTGTATAGACACGCTTTACGAAATCGGTTTGCGTGATTATGATATACTGATTGCATGAGGTCAGACATACAGTAAGTGAATGCAAGCGTGTTGCGGCGACTTCTGATTGATGCATTAAAGGGCAACATAAAAGATTTATATACACAACAGAACGACAACATGTAGGTAACTATTACATTGCACATTAATCGCCCACACGAGAAAACTTTCTGCGCAGGGCAGAAATTACACACCAGTGGAGACGGTTCTCATTGGAAGGATGGTACTTTGATTTCACAGAACTTGATCGGTATGAGTACGGTAAGGTGAGTGACACAGCCTAAGTTTGTGTTACTCGTCAAAATAGATACACATTCATGATTAAGTCTTTGGTCTTATCAAAGCTGTCCGTAACATCTTAAAGCTCAGTAAACCCTTTAACGGAAGTATATTTTCAAAAGTTATTTATCACCGGCCTGTTTTCATACTTACTTAACCACTACTGTACGATGATAAGAAATTATATGTCAAGACAAACAGCATTAAGATCATCTACAAGCATTAGAGCTGGGAAACAAAAAAAAACAGATTTGTGGCGTCACACCATCCTCCACTTGCTGTCTTACAATTGTATGACTACATGCGTTTGCTTCCTTCAGTGTCGTGCCTCATCGGCTAACCCTGGCATTGGTTCACTTCATCCCAAGAAGCAGGAACTGTTTGTACTATTCAGGTAATGTTGGATGGTGCGGCTGAGCATGGGTGATTACGGAGTAACACTGGGTAGAAGTCTTAGCGGTTATATGATTGCCATTGGTTCGGTGTGAAGTAGACCAACTCAAATTTTAGACCTATACGCATACATCAGCATACATCTGACACATCAACATCAATGTTCAGAAAAAGTGTAGCGCGCTGCCTATTATCAAAGATAAATCAACATTCTCAGGACTAGATCCGTGAGTCCACTGTAAGTTAGGTTGCGGTTTGGTGGAACGGTTGTACACGAAAAGGTTTCACTTACCCTGCATGTTCCCTCAGTGTTTATTGTATAAACCATCTGAATTTGGAAGAAAAGTGTACCGTACTTTTTCTTTCACAGAGTCTGGGTCAATTGATAGGTCATAAGTGTATTGTGTGTGGTTTTGTTAGGCTCTTTTCTTCACAGGAAAATACCTGTGGAAAAGTGGAAAGAAAGTTTGTTTACTGGGAGCTATTTCTGATACTCATCTGTATCCAGCTACTGTTGAAACCAGCTTTTTTCTTCCAGTTACAATCAGTTATTTCATTTTCAATTCTGGATAAGTGTTACACATCACGTATGGACAAAGCTTTTGGTCAGCAGATTTTATTCTTTAAACTCTGACTGTAGAGTGTCTCTTCAAAATGGAGGATATGAGCAGTTTACTCTGTTTCTTCATTCATACTATCTATATGTGCTAGAAATGGACTATAGCTTCGTTTGACTGAAGTCTGTTTCTTACGAACTATAAGATCAGTTACCTTAACCAAGTAGAGTTTGATTTATGCGATACCGAAGCACTCGTTCCGTGATACAGTATGACTGTGTTGGCTGTATCTACACTCTGTCACGCCACTTCACCTAGTTAACAGTCAGCTAACTGTTTTGTTGAAAAGCTTTGTTTAGAACAACTTGACTATTGACGATTTTGGTCTTTAGATGACAAATACGTGATAAACAAAATTGGTGCGTTTTTATTTTTCGAGACGGATGTTTACCTTGTTTCTAACAATACCAGACCATGATACATTCCAACACTCAAATAAGAAAGCACAACAGTCTCTGATTTCTGCATTCCTTTAAATAAATTTGGGTTTCATGTTTCAACTGCCCAAAGTTCCACTCCGTTTTCTAATAGAGTGGACGACTCTTTCCTTGCTGAAACATCTCCAATCTATCAAGATACTTTGCAATCGCAGAAGGGTGAAGCAGACTTTAAGTACTCTGTTCTAATTGTAAGTACTTCATTTACAAACGAGAATCATTGAAATATCTCGGAGATCATTTTGTGAGCGTTGGTTTAGGACAGATTCTATCAACACCATACAGTAACCGAACGTCCTCACACAGGTCCACATCAGATTCGGTTTGATCAATAAACTGTTTGCTCCGTTCGTGGAACAAAATGTCAGAGTTCCTCCCTGCATGTATACAAACAGTACACAGAGCACGAAGAACCATATGTTTTTCAGTAGGTCAGTCTAATAACTTGGACTGTTAAGAAGCGTCCTGAATGACGGAGCATTTTCAGCCTTATGACATCCTTCTAGTCCGGACCGCGTGAACTGTCGAGAAACGCGATTCGTTTCAGTATTAACACACATCTAGATCAGTACGACACATGAACGCAGGTAGTTAACCAATGTAGCACAAGTCAGCCCAAGTCTCAAAATTTGGAGCGATATGTAGGATGAATTAACTGTTTTTCAATGGACTTAAGTCATCATGATTGACTGATCAAGCTTTATGTATGTAATGGCATATCGATTATAACCGGAGCAGACTACCGACGTTTTGGCACAAAAGCTGGTCATATGAAGATTGAATAATAGTATCAGCAGCTGTACAACCTTTGTAGACAATGACTTCAATTCTAAATGAAATCAACCACATAACTTTAATATTCGTCTGTTAGGGCTTACTATAACAAGAATAGTGTGCCGCTTAGGTAATTTTCCCTTAAATTTAAGGGCAGTATTCGTTAGTGGACCTTCTATCCGCAAATCCCATGAATACGATTTAAGAAGAAGATTGAAACTAATTCGTCTCATTCTCTGATGGCTATCTTAAAGCGTTAGCATATGAGTTAAGGAAACAACAATTCAAATTGAAAGAGGGCGAAGTTATATTGATCATTTTTGAAGAGTAGTTGACCTTTGAAAAGTCCTCACTGATCTCATACGTCAACGCATTTCCCCTGTCGCTTTTTGCGGTCTGCCCGACTTACTTTAAGTTACTACTGAAGCACCGATCAGTCGCCCTCGTGTCTTCTATTTGGACATAGGGAATTTTCTGTACTCTCTTTTTGTCACCAATCTATTTATTTCACTACTTTCCTTTATCTATTTTGCAATTGCGAACGACGTTTGACTTGGGAATTTGTCTGTTGCAAGGTATGTGGAAATACGGGACCAGAAGGGCAATTACTATTTTGCATGACTGCCTTATTTCAACATTCCTGACAGTAGTATAACGAACTTATTTTTGGTTACATATCCCTTATGGTGCGTGTATACGTTTTCATTAGTCAGTCCCGGAGTCCGATATTACTGGTGTTGGGAAGCGTCTTCTAGCTTCTGCGCATTAAACTGTCGTTACACAACTCATAGAGGAAGCCATACGTTAAACAACGTCTGTAACAACCAGTGCCTTTGGCTGGATTTGTCTGCGATATGTTAGTTCAATTTTACTGCACCCAGCGAGCTTGCATTTTAGTTGCATTGAGCACATTGTGGAGGAATATATCTTATTTGAGACACAGAATTGACCCAGTTTAACCCGTGATTACAAAGTATATAAATTTGTTTGGTACATGTGAATAGAGTAACTGAAAACCGCAGTTTGATCTGAACAAATAACGGTCTAAGATTAATCTGGTTAAAAAGGTGCTGCAAAAAGATGAACGCTTAGAAAAATTGTAAGAAGTGGACCAAAACTGTTCGAATACTCACCAAAATCGATTAACGATGACATTTGTCCAATTATTTCCGGTAAAAGCTCTCCACATGACACTACTGTCAAATAGGGATTCAGAAAAGTCGTTATTTCTTCAAGAGTGAAACAAGGTTATGAGTATTATTGAAGTTGGAACGCTTGAAGCATCTACGTGGAATTGTTCATATTCCACAGGGTAAATAGTTATTACCCATCTGGAATTGTGAAATCCACCAAGGCAAAAAGATGATCACATCTATCCATAGTGTTATAAGCATTTGCCTTGCTTAAAGGTGTCAAGTTTTGTGTGGATTTGTAATTAAAGATAACGGAGCTTTACTACGTACAAGGAAATCTTCTAGTCTGAACGAATGATTTTCATCAATAAAAGCATAAGAAATTCATCGTGCAACGAAATCTTGATATGTATTCTATAAATGGCAATGTATTACTAGTTTCGCCTGAGACTATTCTCTTTATCTACGAGTTGGATCGGTCTTCCATTAGTGTCTCTGGCACAGTCTTCAACTGTGCCAATTAACGTAACGTTTTGTAGTCAATAGACATCGGGATTAGCTATGAGTGCATGTGTGCACTTATCACTTTCGGTCTCACTGATGTGTTTACTATGTTTGATGTTCGATTAATCAATAATGATGTTTCTAAAGAGTAACCCACTCAAACGAAATAATTTCTATTTTCGACCCTATAAGCGTACTTAAGAGATATTCCAAATAACACTTTTAAAGTCTCAGTTTGTATACTACTAATAGTCAGTGAAATCTACAATCATTCCCTTAAGCTCTCCAGCGATTTTCTAAAGTTGGCTTCTTTTCTCAGTCCTGGCTGTCACTACATCTTCCAGAGTGTGAAATACGCATGTCACTAAGTCGAGCAATTACAGTTAACTAGTGTCACTATTAATTACAATAAAACTTGTGCCCTAATAATCTTTCACCACAGCTTTCTGACTCGGCTACCCCTTCAATAAGTCGTTCTTCGCAAACAGACACTAAACCCAGTTTTCCTTCTTGTCAGGGTAAAATAGTAGTAGTAGTGCACATCCTTGCGAATGCCGGGAGTTGAACACCCATCAACGCATTCCTGCGTTGGTAGTGATACGATGTGTTCATCACGATCGCCGTACGAATGCATAGACCAAAGTTCGAATCCCAGTCGGAGCATGAATACGCACTACTGAAATGTCCAAACAGCAGCGAACTTCGAATCGGTGAAGATCATGGCTGCTGACGAAATCGTGTGTTGTCTGGTTTATTCTAACCGGTCGTAAAGTAGTTTATGTTAAATTGTAATTTAACATGGTCGACTCAAACTTAAAACCCCTATATTAAACCGACAAGTGTCACGTTGTATTTTGAGTCTGAAGTCCTTTCCAACCGCATGCAATCTTATCCTCCGATCTATGAGCGTTTGTGTACTCCCTCACCGGTTGTATTGCTTCCCGGTAACTTTTCCTGATAAACCGTTTTACATCTCATGCAAGACAAAAAGGGTTTATCTAGTGGTAGTAGTATTTCTCGTTACAACCCCATTCAAGTGATTGTTTTTGAACATTTCAGTTTGTCTGCTGTTTAATTCCCAGATTATTTCCGATTTTCATCAAACTTTATTAGTAACTTATTAATATATGTGTACACATATTAGTCTCGTTCAACTTAAGTATGCAAATGTATTCGTTATTGTATACTTCAACATCATAACAGCCATGAACCTGACCAAAAGGTACTGTGGCTCGGGCCGCCGCTCACCTCAACAGTGACGTGGAAAATCCTAGAAGAAAACGTTACTAAGAAGGCTGAACATTATTAAAACAAGACTAAGCGGAAGAATTAGGAATGGTATGGATACAGGTACGCCATTGACTGCTACACATCGCTATCTCGGATAGCATCTCTAACCAGCGGTTTGAATAATCACGAGGACCCCATCCAAGTAGGCAACACCTACCCACTTTGGTCAATGGAGCAGTCAAGGTCTTCATATTTCATGACCACGTTGTTGCTTGACCACCACGCGGTTTCACCCAACTGTTGGTAGCCTCAGTATATAATGCCCGGTACGGTAAACGATCACATGACATACAGAGTACGTGCATACAGATTTACTCTGTTGTGTTTCTGCCTTGTTTGCTGAATACCAGGTGATGCAACTGCTGAATATTCATCTCCAGGGTTGTAGAAAACAAGTACTTGACTTGAACTAGTTTGTATCGTAACCGTCTTCATCCTATCTCCTTGATTGCCATATTACTGTTTGTTCCAGATTGCTTGAACATCGTGCAGCGGTCGCTCATACGACTACGTGCCTTTTAAATTACCGTCTAGTGACAGTACTTTCTGTGAAAATTAGTTGTGGTTCAAGCCAATATCGGAGACAACTGCTAAACAGCTTAATCTAACTTTCCATGTGTATGTTTTAGATCAGACGGAAGAAATAGTGTTTTCTTGACGTATTTTTCGTATGTGCATGTGTGTGTAAGTTTGACTATGCGATAAAGTTACACACACAGAGTAACCAGCTCCAGTGGAAGACCAATAGAAGCAGAAGTAGGATATGTTGAGGGATTAAAGCGTGTTTAATGTAGAGCATGCAAGGAAGAACAAGTGGTGTGATATTATTGGTGGTGGTGATGACGGTAACATGGTAAATAGTGGGGTTGAATTAGGGATGTTGTTGGATGGGCGAGCATCGTGAAGGGCAACAGGCTAGCAAAAACGGGTGACAAAACTAGTTGTGTTGGACAAGTTTAAAGCAATATGGACAAACAGACAAGAAGAGATGCTGCAAGTTCAGGGAACTAGAACAAGTGGTGGGAGACATAGGAAATTTGTGAATCTCGCGACAAAGCAAAGTCCTGACGTGGGGGTGGGGTTGGCAAAGAATAGCGTTGCATATAACGAAGGGAACTTATGCACAACGGTGGAAATGACTGATGAGAATGCCGATGATGATGACGATGGTGCATAGAAGGAGGGCAATCATTCTGTTGCCCCTCTGTCAAGTTGCATGCGAAGAAGAGGGTGTACGGTTTAAACAATGTGTCAAACTTTATCCAGGCGTACTCTTCACATCTGCTCTAGTTTCGCTTGTTTCAGTTACACTGTATTGAAAACGATTCGGTTAATCATATGTATATGGGAGAAATTCGTTTGATAAATGAGGGTTCTTTTGCTCGTGTGTGGGCTGTGGTGTGAGAGTACGTGCATGTGTGGATTTATTTGTTAACTGTACGAGAGACTGGCTCGGTTGTACGGATGTAACTGAGTCTCAGTGGCATGAGCAATTGAACATGAACAGTGGAGATGCATACTGGTGTGGCACACATCAAAAATCATTCAACAGTCTTAGTTCAGTTATCCTTCTCTTACTTCTGATATACAGTGACTAAGTAGACATTCTTTTCATCCACAGATATTCACCATAGAGGGTTCAAATGATAAAGGTTATCGTTAGAATAGTTTTAGAGTACTTACCAAGGGAGGAGTGGTTGTTTGAGGGTGGTCACTGAGGTGTTTCCACTTTGATATGACTGCGTTGAAACTAAAAATTGTCCGGCACAAGTTAGCACCAGAAATACTTACAGTCTTGCTCAGACATTCAATTCCTAACTCTGAAAAGAATTATAGACGCAGAGAAAGCATGCATTCTAGCAGATAACTTTTAACGTTACACTCAAAGAACCTTTAAGATCTGCTTTTGATAAAGTTGGTTAGTAGTATGAAGTAGGCCGTCATTAAAACGAAAGGTGTGATACATGAAAATAATTAGTAATAACGATGTTATGTATATAACATGAACAGAAGAAACGTACATAATGCCCGTCTGTTTTTTGGTGTTTACCCAACAGTCTTAGTACAGTAACAGCAAAAATATCACAGTACGAAATTCGGTTCAGTGCGTGTCTGTTTAAATAGGTTTAAGGACTCAATCAGTAATATTTGTCATCATGTCTGTTATCTGACGCCTTTTATTTCTATTGCATTAATATTTGAAGTTTGGTTCTAAGCAGAAACGGTTAGTGTAAATTTTTAAATACACACTGTCATTGCTTTTCACTTGAATTATCCAAATTTTGAAATGAACTGCAGTGGAGTGGTAAGCAGTAACTAACGGCAACCGTCTTCACTCATTAAAGTTACTCGTAGCGTTTTATGTGGACATAGCTCATTGTCTGCCAATGTCGGAGAGCTTTGGTAAGTCCCTACCTATTCTGCCGGTCATACACTCTTCCGCTTTGTGCAAGTATACATTGCGACTGAAATATGTATGCGATGAAGCCAAAAGCTGACCTCAAAAGATTCATATTCATATTTATTCACTCTAAACTTTTCGTCGAGGAGGACAAGTGTATGTGGGGATAGTTTCTTCATTCATCTGAAACGTGTGTGTTCTGTTACATATATTTATAGCAGAAATATGCTTAGCTCTATAGTTGATTGTGACAGCCTAAACCGAACTTAACTGATGGATATCCATCTGATTTCTCTTGGAAACTGTCTTCCAAAGACCCATTTTTATGACGTGCGCAATTTTGAATCTTTTATTAGTGGTTCTCAACAGGTTGGCCTTTAAGCATGTGACAAGAGCTGATTGACCTGTATTGAAGTGACAATACTATGCAATATAACGACATTATAACATTCAAGCGATATGTTTCAGAGCTACCCAGAGACGGTAATCATGTTTTTAGGTTTAAAGCTATGAATTAACCATCTTCGTATGTTTTGTGGTCGACGAACCTGGAGGTCAATTATTTCTTATGAGATCTATGAACGAACCGATCGATCTTGCACGCATTCAAAGTGGCCTGAGTGAACCTGATTTGTTTAGCTTCAGGAGGAATTTCAACAGGCACGACTTATTTTTAATAGTTTAATATAATATTTAATATTTCCGATGATTAGGTGTCCTGTTATGAACACTGAGTGGTTCCTGATTATTAGTAAATGCAGAATGGTAAAGTTTATCTTAACTTGCTATGTATTTTCATGACGTACGTTAACGAAATTTAGTGCGCATTTGTCTGCGCATCAATTTCGATAGGTCCACTCAAGCCCAGAACCAATTCCGTAACCCGTCAATCCCAGCGACCACCAGCAAATAGTAGTCAGGTGGTTTACCCTTGCTCAACTTCTTCAACGCTATGCGATCCGGTACGACGGTTCCAGAAATAGCGACCCAGAAGTTTGTCCACAAAACCATGGTTTCAAGGTCACTGAATTTGCAGTAACGTAGTTCAGTTAATTTCCTTTTCTAGTGAACCTCTATTTCTTTGTATATAGTTGTGTACATAATTGTCGCACCTATTTAAGCTTAACTAATGGGTTATCAGTCCACGATCACTAATGGCAACTTCCCTTCATCACGGTATACAACAGAATGAGCCACGAGTGCAATTGTTGAAACTCGGCCATTCGTTGAAGAACTCCGCTGTGCTATATACCCTAAATTAACTCTAGTAAGACAAAATACACCATGTAAGGATAGCGCATGAGAAAGGCGGTAAATAGTCAAAGGTTTCAGAGTTTGCAGGCCAGAAGAAATAACGCTGGTTGTCTGTGTCAGGCTAGCTTGGCGAATGCCGCCAGAATGAGTAAAATTACTGGGACATTTTAGGTCAGAGGAAACTTGTGAAGATTATGTATATTTGATTCTGAGTCGGACAGGGTTAAAAGGGCGAGATAAAGAAAAAGGTCAAACTATAGACAAAAGTATGTTCATATTGCAAACGGTAGGTTGAAATGCAGTGAAGCTAGGCGAGAGTAGAATGCAGACAGAGAATTATGATTTAAGTCTGTACATTCAGGCATGTAGCGAGCTCACATTGACAAGCTACAACTCTTAAAAAGCCTGTACAATAAATGGCTAAACTGCTTGGAAACACCAATAACGACGTGATGATGTGCATCAGGATTACGTCTAAAGTTATCTAGTGGTTATACTGTTACGACAGTTCAACTGATTACGTTGTGCGGTCGGAACAGTCATAGATCTGGTGAATAAATATATATATATATATATATCCATAGAAAGTCCCATGCACAATCCGACCAAAACTAAGAAACGTAACCGAAAAATTAATCGCTTCCTGGAACAGTTTCAATACAGCAACACCAGACAATTCGAAACTAAATAGACGTCGACGTAACTGGAAACAGACATATCTGCAGTAAATATTGTATTGCATTTCACTAAGCCCAAGTGAACTGAACCGATTAGTCTGTTCTTAATAACACTTATGAGAACAGACGTATTGGCGTCCGAACAGCCAACCGAATGCAATATTTCCCTTAGCAGCACACTGAAAGTCACATTGTTCGTAACCAACAACAATCATTATCATTTAATTATTGTTATGACTAATTTCTGCGCTAATGATAGTTACTTTGCGTTACCCTACTTGAAGCTGGTTGATTGAATTGTAGCGGATTCTAAACGAACGTTTACGTGCGTTTATGTATGCGCTGACAAACACGCACAAAAGCACATCTGTGTTTACTGATTTGACGGCCACTTCAAGAAGCGAGTCATAAACGCTAATTTTACCGTAGATAAACAACAGTTTAAACGACAGGTTATCACTAGGTTGGTTTATGAACAGTTTATTGGCTGCTTGAACTCTTTTCAACTAGAGTGGTGCTGGAACTGGCTTCCCGGTATGTCACAGGGGGTTGAACAAACATTTCGATCGACGTATGGAACTTTACTGCTCTCATAATTCATGAAGTGCACATGGCGCGAGGAAACTATAATTACCAGCTGAACAACTACGACTTAATCAAAGCATACTTTATATTTGAAATATGTGTAGCTTGTTCTAACACTGTTAGTCCTAAGATGTACAACTGAATTCGGGCTGAAATACGCACATTTTAATGTTGATTCGCGTTGAACTTTTGTACCCAACATTCTGTACTAAACAGCTCTTATACACATAGTAGTTGTCACTCCACAAATTCCGTTTCATTATCGCAGAGCTCTACAACTTTTCCTTAAGAAAACTTGGATTCACTTGTGCGTTTTGTACCACTCGCAAACCTTGAGAGAATAACCCCAATTGGCTTAATTACGCGATGAAAACTAATCATATACCATAGAGCTATCGGGAAAATTTAGCTGCATGTTGTCAGGAGCAAAATTATTTTACATTCTATCTGTCACAAGCAGTCACCCAGATCATAAAGTCGTGACAGGAAGAATATGTCATGCGGTTATTATGTGAAATCAGGTTAGTTTGACTCAGTCATAACTTTTCTTTGTGCATTTGAATAAATCAGTCCATCAAATATAACTTTCAGAACTCATGGTCAGCCATTTAGAACCAAAGTTTCAATGAATCGAGGCAATGTTTAACTTGTGGTGGGTTGATGAATGTGAAAGTGAAATGATAACATGATATTATGCTCCATACCGTAAAACATAGACTATTTATCAGGGAAGCGTCAAAAATCAGCACAATTAATAAAAACCTTCTCCATCATCGTGAGATTCTTTAAAATATTAGCTTATGTTGAGCACTGTTTCATAATTGGTTTGCGCTAACAACCCATCGTTTCTTTTCAACACGATTAATTTCTGCTCTAGGTTTTACATCAATAGTACAAAGATAACATAATATTAATCGCCATACTGGTGTTTGTGACGTTTCTAAAACTGCTGTCTTTTAGCACTTTGCTTAACCTATTCATAGTAAATCGATTCTTAAGCCCTTTATTTTTTCTGTTTGATATGATGTATCACTACATTTCTTGACATCATTCGTTTACCAGCTCGTAGCCAGGATGGCGCCTACTTGTTTTTGGGACATTATACGTCACTTTTTCATTTATACACAAAAGCAGCACATTAAGGCACAGAACGAGATTTTTTAAAACAAACCAAATATATGTCTTTGTATACGACACCAGTATGAACAACGTGAGCGTTGTCTATATATCAGGTTCTATCAGGGTGCATTTATTTAGTGAGTAGTGTATATAATAATGTATAGTGGCAGCCATTGGGATTCAAAACCATTGAATACACAAATAGAAACACATTTCTGCGAACATCAATTTTGTGTATTTTCTCTGCACTGATTCCAGATCCCATAATAGACAAAGATGGCAAACGTAAACACACCCGACCCACGTTCTCTGGACAGCAAATCTTCGCGTTGGAGAAAACTTTTGAACAGACCAAGTATTTGGCAGGTCCGGAAAGAGCACGTTTGGCCTATTTTCTAGGCATGTCAGAAAGTCAAGTAAAGGTGAGTAATTGATTAAATATTAATGTAAGAATTAACAAAATAAATTAGGTATGGAAAACGACAGAGGTTGTTGCTACATAGAAGATAACATTTAATTTAGCTCGGGCTTGCTGTGGTCTGTACGCTAACACAGGTCATAGAGTAATTGGAAAAAAACATGCAGAAACTCAGTCCGGTTCATCAGTCCAGGTAACTTTTGAGTCTAGAAAGCATAATAGGTTAGGTTTTACATGATTTGGTCACAAATTTTAACATAATCGTATGACAAATTGTGTAGTGGTTACCATTCATTGGGGATGCTCATCCGTTGAATACTTAAGATATTTTACAATGTAAACGGCACAGGCTGGAGGATGAAGATAAAAAAACTTCATCTGAGAGTTAACCTAGTCGATTAAGTCATATTTGGTTCAGCTCATAGAATACTCCAGATGGTGAGGAATAATTGAAGGGAATGAATAAAAGCTCAATCCGTCACAAGATTCCGCCTAATTTGTTTGTTGGAATAGGGTGTGGTATATGCGTGCACTTACTAAAACCACCAAGTGGCATCTTACGAAGAATTACATACAACTCCCCCTATCATCACCTCTGGAGACGTATACGATCTTGTCTTTTGAGCTTCAGCACAGAAACTTACAACAATCAAATGAAACGGACATTGATTCCATCGTTATTAACATGCAAATCCATTTTATTGGTTGGTAACCTGGATTTACTTTCCAGACTAAACTGGGTCAAGAGGAAATGACATGCTTATGGGTGGACCAGTGCTTGTAGTTCATTGACGATCATCTTACATGCGTGTAAGATACGACCGCTCATACAATATTCCAGTGAATAGTGCAGCTAGACGGTTTTGTTTTATTAAAAAATATTACCGCTCCAACAAATTCCGTCAGCTCTGTATCAATCCCAACGAAGCGCCCCGCATATTCTGGAAACTCGTGAAAAGTGAGACACATATTGTCTCATATTCCCGAAATGTTTTATCCCTTTTATAGCTAAAAATAATTGTTCATTAGATTTCTGACTGAAGTACTTGAGCGGTGGATAACTAAACCAGTATAGTGTTTTCTTCACAGATCCAAACAACCTAGGCCAAACGAGTGATTTCGATTCAAAACATACTTAATGTATAAACGATCAAAGTACTGTACAACTATTCAGAGCCATAGTGCATAGCATTACAGGGGGATGCATTTTAAATGTTCAATGGACTGCGAGCTAGATGATGTAAACCAGAAGTTTGTGTTAAGGCAACAGAAATTCTGCATCTGTTACCGTATAGCAGTGTAGTGATTAATTTAGCCGATATGCGAATTTATCTACACCACTCCCATACAAGAGTTACTCGACTCCAAAGATTCTAAATCAGGTAGAGTGAGTTACTCAGATATGAACCATTACAGTCGCCTTAAAATGGGCTTTACTTAGGTTTCGTGCGTATTTCTTACTTTCTCAGTAGCTTCAAACAAGGTATTGCAATTGTGATCTGACTAACAGTAACTAGATTTCTGGGCACCGTTTTGTATTTTGTAATCGCACGGTTAATTCTAACATTCCTGGCCTCATAATACTAATGGAAGCAGAAACTGCAATGAGTCGTTGTTGGATTACAATGCAAAATTCCTTCTGAACGAAACTAGCATCACACCCCACAATCCGTATTTGCTCCATAAGATTCCAGATCCCTGGTATATTGTTGCTCTCCTGCGTATCCTCACTTCGTTGTCAAGAGAATATCTACGACAATCGATATGTTTCTGTTGTATAAACACTAGAAATTTGCTGGTTTTTTCAAACGATGAACACGTGTGAATAAAAAGGAGGTTCACTTTGAAAAAAATTAATTTTCACCTCAACCGACCCCCAATTTCATTACCATTGGCTTGGCTTAAGTACACAAGATAAACTTGTGCAGAATAGGCCATCCCAATTTTGACTTTGTCAGTCTGGAAGATGCCTTCTAGTTCTCACGTTTATATGTGCTTCGTGATGTTAACCACCATTTATCTATCATCCAGGGGTGATGAAGTGGTGATCTATGAACGTGGCGCTCCTTTAGCTGTCAAGACATTGACAAACGTTTCGTTGTAATTGTCGGTATAAGTGTGAGACATCAAATTTTAAGGCATATTTGTGCGTTCTCACCAACACACTAACAGAAATGAAAACGACGCGACTTGCTGAAAGTTAGTGTGAGCGGCTCGACCGCGCGGTTGTTCGTGCGTTATGTGGGTGTGCACTTCCACGCACCACAGTTGTATCCAGAAAGTTGTTGACGTCAAAGCTTGAATCAATACTGAAATACACCACAATGAATGCAAACATTGATATGCATGAAATGACTATCTCACTTACCATTCCGTGAATTGTCATTTATGTTGGCATGTGTTTCTGCTCCCGTCTTCCGACCCTAGTTTCTGTTGACCATCCTATCTCTGTCCTGTTCAAGCCAGGGTAGAATCCCCAGACTACACACTACCCAGCAGCATTGAGTAGTCTGTTAAGAAGTGGACAACAACGATATGGTTACTTGGTGGTCTCTCCATAACACGCTATTTCTACATCAGCCTACAGTCATGAAAACTCACTTTCTCAAAACCTGCGTTCACACCAAATTGAAGGCAACAACATAGAGTATTCGCAAACAGCTACAGGCGATACCAATCACAAGTTATTTTGGGTGAACACTTACATTATATAACTCAGTCATACCCACTGAGAGGCCAATAACAAATTAGCCAGCACGCTTGATACACTAATGTAAGTGCCAGCGAGGTTATCCACAACTGACGAGCTCTAACTCGAGTCTTGACGTCTGATGTAAGCTACATTTTCTCACTCGTTAGCCGTAAGTAAATCATTTGACTTATCGGTTAGTTTGCATCTTGTTAAGCATAGTAATTGCTGTTTCAGTGTTATTGTATATCTGTTCGTTTGGAACTACTGTGTTTTAAATAAACGGATTCCCCAGGGCATACAGATTATAAAATTCTCGTGGACTATCCAGTCGTTGATATCTTCCCTATATTACCAGTGATGTTTGTCGGGGGAAAACAAAACAAAGTGCCAATAATTCACCTGATTTAGTGTCAAAGCGAACACCACAGTATCCTAAGAATTTCATTGGGTTCACTTTGTTGTCTTTTATTCGCAAAGGAATGATACAACAGCTTGGAAGGCACAGCGGCATTTGTAGAGGTACATCAGCACAATTCCTGACTAATTTTTAACATATCAGTGTACTTGACAATCAAAGACCCCGGATCATAGAATTCCTTCTCAAAGGGTGTGTTCAATTAAACAACTGGATCCAGCTTGTTTACCCAGTTAGACCGCTGAACAATCAGGCACTTCAGTATGTAACAGTCTTGAGGAATAAGGTCGTCACTTGTAGTTGTTGTTACTCGCATGGAACTATAGAAAAGATCTCTTGTTTGGCAGGTCAAAGCGTGGTATAAATTAAACATTTGGCCAGTACAAGTTAAATGAATCACCATTTGAAAATAACTACACAGGTTAACACCCCCGTGGGAAAGTTATCTAGCTGATACAACTTAAAGCAAGACGACCATAATGTGTTACAGTGAAATTAGCATAAGTTGCAAAGCAATATATTGTTGGTTTTACAAATGTCCAGCAAAGGATGTTCAGTAGTGGATTTGGAGTCTATTCCACAAGAAAATTTAAAGAATTGTCTATTATGAGTGATCATGAAAATGTCAATTAATTTTCAGGACAATCGATAGATTTGTATTGTCCTTTGCAATATTGAATGTAGAGAGGGCTACAATGATTGGGTAAAATGCGCTTTATCAGTACACTTAAGGTAACGAATTACATATGTTAACATGGTTAGACTGTTATCCTCGTCCAGACTAGCTGTGAAGCGTTTGTTCTACTAGTACCCACTGATATTAAAATCCATTGAACTATGACCGTAGATGTAAGAGTACAATGATTGCAGACTAGATCATATTGCTTTGTTTGTGTGGAAACATGACGAGACGGCTTATCAAAATTTCTGTTCAAAAAGAAATATAGACGCCTGACTAATTTTCTTTGGTGGACAGTGTACTGAATTTACGTTCTTCTAGTCCTAGATGTTACACGACTGACTTCATCAACTCATTGAGACGAGACGTGGTTACCGAACTAAGTACTTTTACGGTGCGATAGTATCATGGTTAGTTACACAAAAAATTAATTCTTCTGCGAGTTACTGTGAGTGGTATTGCAGTGTTGTCGTGGGGTCATCAGTACAGTTTTGGAGTTGAGAGAACCAACAAGCCTATTGTGGATTTAATGTGACTGATACCTTTGGTTTGTTTTATAAATTTATTTTTCATCTCAAACAACATAGATATTAACGTCCCAAAGGATTAGGTTCAACATATTTCCCAAAAATCTCCATATCTGATTAATCACTTTAATGAACTCTAGTGGAAGACCGTCATTTGATGGGAGTAACCATCAAGTTCTTAATGAGATCGTAAAGGTTATCTACTACCTCGTTTCCTCAAAAACAGGTGATCCAGTACATTTGAGTACATTAATTCTTTCATAAGGGAGTTATTTGAAACGTTCTTGCGAGTGAGAAATCTGCCATATGTTGTGAGTGATGCCCAACTTGGGCCAACCAAAAATTTCCCACTACTTACCAGTAATTAGACAGGCCTATGAACTGTGGGATAATCTCAAGAGAGTCACCTTTAAACTGTCATTAAGTGTCGTAGGTTACTGAGTGCACAGGACGCCAAACTACCCAAAGGTACATGAATCGATAATTCATTTGCCCATATAGAAGAAAGGAACGGGAATTTTGTCGTGAAATCCCAGATCATGTGAATAAATGGAGGAGCTGCCGTGATATATGTGCTAACTTAAACTGGTATAGAGAAGGTGTCAAGTGCGGCGTTTGTTTCATTGAGAAATTATTGTTTTCTTGGTCACATTGTGTATATTCAAGTACAGGCAATAATCTGCACGACTGAATTAGTGACCTTACGATAACTCGTTAGTCACTAGGTACTTGACACGAGAACACGATCCAGTCCGATATTCCACACCTTCTCATCCGTAAACTGCTTTATATCATAGCGGTTGGTGTACTTTACGTCTCGACGGTGTAGAGTCAAGGGGGGATAGGTACCCCAGACCGCTGTTAAACGAAAAACTTGTAAAACGTCAACGATAATGATGAACAGACTCATTGGTATCCAGTACTGTTAACAAAACATGGTCGATACAATGGGGAATTTGGAATAACTGATAAAAATTAGAGTAGACTTCACCCAGGGAAAACATTTTGGATTGTTATGAGGCGCAAACCGAATAAATAATGTGTACTGAATGGCATATGTGATACGTTGATTGATGTGGTTCAGCAGTAACCCACCTTCGCTATTTTAGCAACCGACTAGTGCGTTCACGGCGAAACCACAGTAGGGATGAAAATATTGTGCAAACCTTATGTTAAGTTAAACGATTTTTCCGGATTTTTAGTTCAAATGTAATAGCAGTTGATTTTGTAGCGACGAGGAAGTAATCGAGCTAGTCTTTCATGTTATACTCCACAATTTTCGAGATTTTAGGTTTTCGTATAGATTGAAAAGTGTGCGCACGGCGATACGTCATTGACTAGTCATGGGGAGTTAATGAAGTCTTCTTAATTTTGAGTTTCTTAATAATCAAATAGTCATATGCTACTTTACTGTGTTACTTTAAGACAGTAAGTTTGGTCTACAGACAGAAAACTAGATGAAATTTGATGAAAAACGTGATTACATGCATCTTGGGTTGAAACACCGTTGTGGGTGTTAGCTAAATTAGGTGAGAAATGCATCTTCTAATCGACAAGACAATGCAAGAAAATGTCATACAGATACCCCAATTCCCAGCATACAAAATTGAGGTAGCTGAATTTACGTCAGATATATTTTTCTTCCAAATGAGTTAACGAATAAAAGTAACAAACAAAAACCTGCTGCCGTATTGCTTGGCCCATCTATCGCGACAAGAATAAATTGCCGTGAATTCTAACTCATATTTAGAAACATTTCACTGAACTTTTCGATCTACTACTCTACGGGCAAACAATAGAGCATTGTGAAAATAGCTCGGGTGAGGAGAAGTTGGTCCTTCTTCCGTAACTGTCAGCTTGACCATTCCCCAGTCCTCCGTACTGTTGACTTCCATTCACAAAAGTAAACGATACAACCCTGAAAAAATGGAACAGAATGACCAGGAAAATTCGAGCTATGACAACTTTTTCGACAATGCAGTTGAACTGACAACTCACTTGAGGTTAGGGGACATACATACCCTAGGTGGACTGAGATGGATCATCGTGCTTAGAAAAGTGTCTGACGTACAATAGTGGTCTCGGGTGGATGATACGTCACGTATTCAGAGTTAGTCGTGCGTGGAAACAATGGGTTCAATTTCTGCAGACAGAAAACCCGCATTCCAACGTTTTCGTTCATTCGTTTATTAAGATACAGTTGCCTCCTACCATATCACCACAAAATTTTGAGGATTTTCACTAGTAAACGAGAATATTTTCAATAGTTTCCGGGTAGACTTGTTTACACTGGTTTTTCGAAACACAACGCGGTAATATGCTCAGTATGAAAATATTCCTCTAACAAACCTTAAGTAATATCCTTCTTCTGAGTGTGGATTTGACGTTGGCAACTGTCAGACAAAAATCTTGAATTCTAGCGAAAATTTCCGGAAATATTCAACCACACCTAATTCATATCCATATCCAAATGTTCCTGTGCAGGTTAAACTCTGAGACATAAGGTCTTGTGATTAAATCATCAACGTGATCTCACGCTGACGAAGAATTTGATTGAGATGATGTTACTCAGCTTACAACAACCATGACAAATTTAACCATCTAACAACTGACAGGGAAGGCAAAAATTTAGTTCTACTTTTCATAGGGAATCTACACGATAGGAAGCGCTTACAATCCAATTGTTCATAGCTGAGTGTTCACAAAGGTAAGCGTAAAGTGTCACGAAGCTTGACCAGACTCAACTCAACTATTCTTTTGTCTCACTCATTACCCAGACCATCTGTTGTCCTACCTGTCAGTGAACCATACTTGTGGGAGTTCGGAGGGTACGATTTGACAAAAGGTCACTGGTCAGTTTTGCCGCCCTCCCCTTTACTGATCAAGTCTGTGGTGAAAGATGGATCATTCTTCTATCGGCGTACCATAAGTGATTCATCCAGTTGACAGTAAATTGAACAGACTGAGAGGAAACAATATGATCAGAAAATGAACAGGACAGATCATACATTTGGAACCATATGAATGAATAAATCCATCGAAATCGGCAAGCAGGAACTGATGTCCCACGCTTACCCTGAGAAGTGGAAATTTGTTTTTTTTTTGGGGGGGGGGAGCAGAGGAACTTTGGACAGATCAACCTTAGACATACGATAGAGACGAAGTGTGAAAAGTTTTAGTTAATTTCTAAGTGTGCGTCGATGTGAACATAGCAGCACGTGTCAGCTTTCTTCACACATCGAGCGTCGTACTCAAAAACCCTTATCAAATGTTTGGAGTCACACTGAATTGACAGAAAATCATGAAGTGCGATATCATTTCTGTTTGCGATCTCGTAGGCTGTGAGAGCAGGAATAGACTGAACAAGCGATATTTTGTACACAGCAGCTTATTTGCCGACCCGGAGTGTGGATAACTTGCTGAAAAATATACTAACTGACTAAACACTCTATAAAAGTGCATGAGTATTTCTTTAGGGTTTATATATCACAAAAGTCACTGCGTACCAGATTGTTGGTTACGGTCCACATACATTTGAAGCAGGAATTAGCAGGTCCTCGTCAATATTGTTCTGGTTTCTGAGCATGTTTACGGCTTGCAGTTAATTACAGAGTTGTAGTTTGACCTCTGACGATTCATTCTGCAAAAATGGAGAATAAATACCTTCGCCACTGTTGCTCGATCGACGTACATAAGACATAAATATCTGTGGTTGTTAAACATTTACTGAGGTTGTCGATATATCTGACAATTCCTCGGAGTAAAAGAGTGCAAGGTTGCACAACGCTTCTGCTTGTACCGAAAGGGACAATACGGAAGAAGATTCTCCCATGATCTTTTGGCATCCAACCTATATATCACCACTGGTGATTACTGTTAACCATGTCAGCCTTTTGTACTTTCATGGCTAGCCTAGGTTCTTGTCCATTTTGTCCAGTGGATGCATGCGGTGATCAGATATTTGTTGAAATGTTGATGCGGTTGAGTAGCACCTCTGATTGTGGAGTCTTTGGCTGAAGAGACAAGTATAGGAAGGGTGTGTAAACCGAATACCAATAACACTATCAATACAGTTGTGCGTCAACCACGATAGGCATATCTAATTAGATCTATACACCTTAAATTTGTTAGTCCATGAAGTTGGATGACACTACTGTTCGGTGTGAACGAGTAAATTAGTGCGTCAGTAGAATAGCGCAGCGCCTTTTAGTGGACGTTGTACGTTATAGTAAAACAGTCAACGTTTTCTCCGACAGTCCTGAGCCTGTAATTTGTAGATCCACACTACGATGACATTGCTCTATACCCATTTTCAGTAGTGTATTTAATATTAGTCTGCCAATCGAGTCCTGTGAACAACAGTTTCAAGTTCTTAGGATTTACCGTTTACCCAGTAGGGGACGGAATGACTAGTTCTTGTTAATCTTATTTCTCCAGGGGTTTAACAGTTGATTAACGAGGTTGAGTTCTGACAACTTTGTTCGTGGGTTGTGAGAGGGCAACATCTTCCGGGACACTGTGTTCACTCATTCTGTGAACTCACAGTAGATATTTTTCTATAGGGATGACCATTTACATTTTAATCAAGTACGACTGGTGCACCTTGTCCATTTCATAACATTGCGCTTCAGATGTGTACTGACCTACTGTGCCTAGTTTGTAGCCGATTTCTGGAGGAACACATTTTTGTCCACAAATACTTCACCTGGAGCCACGTTTAAGTAACAAAATCATCAATTCAGTAACCTACATAACTTTACCACATAGAACGCTTCTCCATGTAAATCTGCTCGCTGGTCACTCAGAAAAATCTTATTGACGAGTCTGAGTTTGAAGAGAAAAATGGGCAGTTCACATAACACAAAAATTACGTTTGATTATTCTGAGTGAGATCGTGTCAACTGGAACTTGCATAGGAAGACTTCTTACTTCGTAGAGTTATTGAAATAAACTACCGTCTTCACATAAGTCAGGCCTGTCAAGAGTTCTTCTACCCTTAAACCTCTTGCATAGACGCTAGCATTTTCACTTCTCTGAAACCGCCTCTATACTGATCCTCTTGACGTATTTACACAATTATCATTTCGGCTTCGTCTTAACAAACACAAGAATATATACTAAAGTGTGATGACTTACTGATGGATGAACAGATGATGTGATTGTTTTAGAAGCATTGGTATTTGTCACAGACAACTTCCATAGACTAGCAAATGATCTGGCATTAAAACCCAAGCATTTTCTGGGTATTCCGAGGGGATTATCCTGGAAGCCGCCTGACAGTAGACTTAATCGTAAACGTACGTCTTCATACATTTAACCGGGAGTTTCACAATGGGCAAGTAACAATGAACTATATCCATCTTTCCTAATACATTCTTGCTCTCTATAATTGGGTCTTCAACCCAACTTAAGCAGCAGTTACCTGATTCTGCTGATCTAGAGTTTCTGAGCTCCAGTCATCCCCAGTGAACATAAAGGCAGCCCAACAGTCTCGTGAAAGCATTATAGTTATATACAAAGGCAGATATTAAGGTGAGTAATGCAGATTAGATTTAACCGTCTTTAGGTAGGATAGCGTGTAGACATGAATCGTGTTCACTTGATCGTGTTGACCCTTATAGTTAGATAGTGATTGAGTCATCGTCAAAATAGATTTTAACCTAGTGTCACTCGATTATACATCGACTTTTAGACAGTCTGTAGTACATTAATATAACAAAAATAGTCTTGGTAAAACCTTATGTTAAACATCCGTTCATGATGAATTCGACCTTGTTCACAAAATAACTGTTCACATCATCATGCCAAATTCCTAATTACGTGGAATGCAGTTCCCTTTTTAAGAAGTAGCGTCTCGAAGGATTACTTGTGCCCTTCTTCAGATTTATCTCAATGAGAGGTAGTATTAAACACTACAAACAATCATGCATTTTGAGATTGGACATGACAGAAACAAACAACTTATGTAATCCTTGGTTTTAACTCGTGGCTTAACCAATGAATTACTTAATACTTATGTCCTCTAGTTCTTGTGGAGTAGATATTCCGTCAAACTGAGAGTGTTACTAAGACAGAACTGTGAGCAACTGACTCACATTAAGATCCATGCCCCAACCTAAGTTTCCCCGACTGCTCATTTATATACAGAACTATCGACTAGATCGGTTATTCAATAATTTGGTAATCACTGTTAGTACATTCCATTAACAGCTGCCTTCGCCAGTAGCTAAACGCAGTTTATGCAAATTGGTCAAACCATATCGGGTCAATGACACCTTCGACGCGATGTGTGAATGCTTCTGGAATCACGATAAACACCTCGAAGTTAAACATGCATGTCGCTCCTACTGGTACATGCGTGTATAGTTGTGCGGCGTTACCGGCATACGTTAGTAAAACTGAGTTTCTACTTGCTATGTGTTATACGAAAAGGGGGACATGTCAGCACAACATGTACACACAAGAATAAACGACCAGTGAAGCAATTGGATAATTAGATAGTTGGACCGACGAACACACGACGACATATGCACACTCTCGTCAGGGTTGTAGTGGTTAGCTCGCTGTTTCCGATACGTAATTAACATGTTGACAATGCTGCCAATGACACGTGAGACAACCGTGGATCTGCAAACGACCTCATTTGGTCATATCAACACACACGCGTACATTCCAACTTGCGTCCAGATGTCAAAACAATCGGCCTATCATTATTTGCATTCGTTGTTTCTGTAATCTCGCTCACTCTCTCTCTATGCGAATTAGTTAGATTATTGAATGCGTGATTAGGCATGAAAGAAAAAGTACGCAGGTAGGTAAACATACGATCAAAAATGCAAGCTGTTTTGTGGATGACTAGTTACTTCATGGGCTGGTTTAAGTGCATGGACTTGATGAAGCTCGCCCAAAACGAACTGATCTGCATATGCAAACCTTAATGCAGTGGGAAGTGGTCAAGTGTCAGATTGATGTAATAGATCATGAGGCGAACTTATAAACTATATCCATATGCAATCCACTGGGGCTAAAATACCTCATGCCAATGCATGATAAAATTGTAACCACATGCTGGGAGAACTATACTGTTCCAGCTAGGATAGGGAACCAGAGAAAATGCCTGACCTAGGAACCTCATGACACAAACAAGATATTGGGATAAAATCAATTCTTTCTCCAAAAGCAGTTCCACTGTTCACTCGCCATAGCGCTACCCTTCATCACGGCAAACTATATCAGTGTAAAAGAACTTACTGACTATGGAGAACTTACTAACCCCAGATATATTTTGTGTTAGTAGTTACATTGAACGTTCTGGCCACCAACATAATGCTAGACTAAACTATGGGTTCAAGCATATGCTTAAGTTGTCGAAACGCGGGAGTTTGTAAAGAAGGATTGAAACGTAGCGTATTTTAGTGAGTCCATTCACGCGCTAGACATTCTTAACTATCAGAATTTTCAACGTAGCAGAAGTTTTCAGATAGTGTTAAGGTTGCTAAGTGGAATAGCACCGGCACTCTGGACTTTGAGAAAGGTATACAATTTTAGCGATTACTGGTGAGTAGTAAGGGATTTCAGTTTTTTCATATGAGGTCATTCAATTTAATGTCACATTGCAATCAACTACCCACTTGAACGGTGGCTCTTGGAAGACTAACAAGGTTGGCATCGGTCGGTTGACACCCAAAGAACGATCTGATTATGAGGCATATCCTCCACAGACTGCAATGAAACGAGGTGAAAAGAGGCCAGACATACTGCCCAAACAGATCATTCCAACGAATCTTTCCTTAAGGTTTCCAATTAATCCAGAACGGTACGTCCACGGTTTACCTTCGAATCTGGAAAACGTATTACTCGAAGTACTGTCGTTAGACCCTAAATTTTGTTATTCACACCGTAACTGGAGTCAGAAGTACAATATGAGAATTTGTACGCACAGTTGTCTGAGCCCGATCCTACTCCGATGTTAGATACGGGGCAACTGAAATCTAAGCTAGTGAATTCTTGCTATCAGTACTTATGCTATAGTCCGACCTCATAACAATTTCTCACGAGGGAACATCTTGTAGCGGTGAAAAATTTGAGAAGAAATGGAAACATTTGAAATTCGAAGCCTGATAAAAGTGGTGACATCGAATTGTTTAACAGAGGAGATTATATTAACAAAATATACACCATATTAGAAGACACGACAGAGTCTCAGAAAATGAACAATGAGAAAGTAAAATCCCTCAGATCGGGAAAACAATATCGAAATACCTACGATGTTTAAAACAGAGCGAAATTATTGATTAATTTACATTTGAAAGAATTCGCCCCACCTGAACCATAGTTCCTAGGCTGTATAGGTTAACTAAAATTCACAAAATCGGGGCACCACTCAGACCAATTTTCGACATGTTTAACTCACTAACCAAATAGTTATCACAATTACTATATCCCGTCAGGCGGAAACTCTCGACGTACATCTTATGCGACTCCTTTGATCTGGTGATTGCAATCAAAGATATCAATTTGACTGCACAATCGATATTTTCTCTTAATGTCACACCCTTATTTACCAACATCCCAATAAAGCAGACCATAGATTATCTATGTGATTATATCGAGAGCAGTGTCATAGATGTTCAGATATCATCAAGTGAACTTAAACAGTTACTTTATCTGTGCACCTCTAACGTGTAACTTAAGTTCAACGAAGGAAATGGTCGATAAAAATGGGATCGGCGTTGGAACCACAGTTTGCAGATGATTTCATGACGAAATTAGAAAACGAAAGCTGAGTTCATTGATAGACCAATGCAATTTTTATAAAGGGTACGTTGACGACATCTTTGTGCATTCGTTAACAACGTAAGTCCGACCGAAATTTTGACCAGATTTAACTCCACACACCAAAATTTATAATTTTCGTTGGAGACCGAAATTAATGGCCAAATAGGTTTTTTGGATATAGGTTTATGTTGCCGCGATAATGGTTCAATTAGGTGTGCGATACACAGAAGAGGTACGTGGAGTTGTCAATGCATTCATTTCAATAGTTTCGTCCCACTTGTCCTGGAAAAAAATCTAATTAACTGTTTACCGGATAGAGCCGTAAGAAATTGCACACGTAGACTCATAAGAGCGGTTAGTACACTCTACGACGCTAATTCACGTGTCCACTTTACGTTCAATCCGGTTTGGTGCCCACGCCTAAAAGATAAAGTGCCTGTATATACAGCCTCGTTCTGTATATGCTCATCCACTTGTTCCTGTGGAACCAGTTATGTTGGCCGCACGACCAGACGCTTATATGAACGGGTCCGTGAATACCACCCAACCTGGCTCAATAGTGGTAAAACGAAATCCGTCAACTATGTTATACTATCGCACCTGGTGGATTCGAATCAGTCGTTCTATATGACGGATACTTTTCATCCAATCTACCGAGTTAAGGCCGTCCAGTCGAGGGCAGTGAGGCGTAGGATTCTGTCCACAGGTGAAGGTATTTCAATTCGCCTGTACAACTCACCCCATGAGCCCAGAAACGTTTTGTTCAAGATTTGGATCTGTCTTGGCCAACCCCCTACCCTATTAGACTGTTAAAATCCACTGTTCAAATGGCTATTTGGTTGCAATGTGACTGAATTGACTGACCTCATTAACCATCCGTTCCCCGTTTACCACCTCCTTCATATGAATTGAACACCACCCACAACTGATCACAGCTCACCAATAATCAAAATATCACTCAGCACCTTGAGGATTTCAGTGGCTTCAACATGGAGACAAGTTCTAGTCATGGGGTCATTGATTGGAGTTAACAGAACAGTTACTATATGTCATGTCGAGGCGACGTATTGATGTAAACGCTATTCCCAAGCAAATGTCGTTCACCGTTTACGTGATGAGTAAGTTGTGCTTACAGTGAGATCGATGACACAGTGGACAACACGGCTGTCTCGTGAAAGCGTGACCGAAGTCTAACTCCGTCTGTGGCGTTGGTGTGGTCTATGGATGATTTCCGACAAAAGGGAAAACGGAGTGTGGTGATTCTTTTCGGAAGGGACTAACTGGAAGGTCTATGAATATGCAACAGCTGCGATCAGTTGGGGATACTATTCAATTTTTTCTGAAAATTTTTAATGATATTTTGCCGTATCAGTTATCCTACAATCAAAAGGATGCAAATACTTCCGTTAATTACTTCTGTCCCAGTTCCATTACTGCTTGTATAGCTTCCCTATTGGCTGAAGACTTTTCAATAACCAACACGCTGTATCTAATTACGCCTTAGAATGACTAATAATTTCATTTCTAGTTTGCTATCCATTATAACCTACATTGCTGAATCTTTGTCTAGCTGACAGAGTGAAGGTATGTATGTGTAATTAAAGTAGTGATTCAGTCATAACTTTGGTACCCCCGTCTACTATATGATTATCCTCAAGTTTTGAGTAATGGGCTTAGTTAATTGCAAAATTCACATGGTATAACAACAGGGTTTACAGCCGTCATTTTGCTGCAACTCTGTTTACATTTTGTCTTGGTTGTAACTAGGGATTGCGTATGTTTTCCCATAGTGTACTAATGCAACTCAAGCAAGAAAATGAAATCTGGAGTAAAATATGAGCAACCTTCAAACAATGCGATGAGATAGGTTTATCTTAACAGACCTTTGTACATTAGTAAGTAAAGCGGCAAGTAGAACAGATGCATGTATGAGTTATATCAACTGTAGATTTGAGTGGTGTTCAGTCCCATCGGGTTTAAAGAGGACTGTTCAAACCAGATTCATTGTTTACATACATCTCCCCATCGTTGTTTATGAAACAGTACTTTACACGATAAAATATCACTCCTAGCACTGTGAATTCGCTACAGATGCTAGAAACTTGGGTTGAACTGTAGCAGACCCAAATTCAGCGAACCAAAACTGAAGTTTGTTCTGCCACACGATGTATCAGAATTGTTTGAGTCACTTAAAATGACCTTTCTCTTTTTGATGACAGAGCGGTCAAAACAAAAGTTGGGGGATTGGTCCCTCTGTGATAATGACCTATGTTGTATAGGCTTTGTCTGCGAGCCAAAATAGCACTGTGCCAAACTACCAAAAGAGATCAGCGAAAGACTCCTGAAACTTAGTATTAATATCTTAACAGAAACTATTGGAGACTCAACCATTTTGTTACGTAATAATCAATCAGTGGTTCAACTTGGAATTAAGATTCTTGGCTCCGGAAGACCCACATGATGAGAATTAACATGGTTTATTTCTGAAGCAACAGTAACGGTGCCAACTTGCTCAAGGTATATCATATTTAGTGTATGATCTTATTGCTGTCACTGACAAATTCGGAATAACTACTCGAATAACAATCTTTGATGTCAAGGTGCATCATATTTAAATCCCTGGCAAAAAGTTGACTCAAAAGTAGTTCGTATTAACTCTCGTAAAAGAAAACGGAGGACGATATTGACTGGTATACTGATTGTGAAAATATACAGTCGGTTGATATCAGGTTATGTCAGGAACAGGAGAAGGATAATGTATCAAACCTATAAAAAACCTACTCATACAGGAACCCTCTGTGAGTGTTACCGCTCGCGGTCTATGGGGGGGAAACGCGCAGCTCACAACACCAGCTGTTAAAATCTCAACACTAATTGCGAGTCCTATGCTTGTCGATGGCACATTCAACAAGAAGAATCACTTGTGCGAAGTTCATCCTACAAAAACGTAGATCATTTTAATGTGCCTAAATATATGCTACATATAGGCCACAAGTTATTTCCTTCGTTTTAACTCTAGTTTCAAAAGGACTACACGCGTTTTTGTTGAACTGGTAGTCAACGGTTATACGAGTTCAGTCGCAGAGTCCTCTAGATGTATGGCAACTAAATGCTTGTCAGCATATTTTAGCTTGCATAGGTGGACATCTGGTTTGTAACAACATCAACACTAGTCTGTTTTACTTTTTGGTTACTGGAATGACTGACTTCTAGTAATTTCAAAACCCTAGATTGAACCGCTGATTCAAATGTTGTCCTACTGTCGTTCGTCCATGCTGAAGCAAATGTAATACAGTATCAAACGAAAACCATAGGGGGAGTAAATCTTAACCATTATATCTTGTATTTATCATTACTTTGAGTTAACGCATCCGCTTTGTGGGATAGTCATTCTACTTAAACACGTGAAGCTGCCGCGAAGTTTTGAGGAGTCAAACTTCTTATGAGAACAGCTTTTGGCGGACATCACACCGGGATGTTCCTGTTGTGAACAATGAAGAGAAAATCGGAAATGCCGTAAACTGAACCATTCTAAGTGGGCGGAGTGTAGATTAAGATCATTCTAACGTCAGCTCACTATAGCTCCTTTGCCCGCTGAATTATGTTAGCATGCATAATTCTGACTATGAATCATGTAGTCGAATAGATACTAACATTATCAAGGAATGTGAAACCGTTAGCAAGTCGTCTTGAACGGGTCACAGCATGTCAGTTTTTCACATAGAATTAAAGATGATAATTCATTTAGAAGGTCAACAATCGCTTTGGATGAAGCAGCGTCTTGTACCGGTTAGTTCACCCACACTGTTGGCCTCTTATAACCTAGTTGCCTCTCAGTAATTACGTAACAACTGGTCCTGTATTCGGTACTTTGTTGATCTGGCAAATAACTCCATATGCTTTTAGCGTAAATTTTAGAATCCGGCAGATAGTAATCAGGATAGGAAATGCTGTCAGAGGTTAAAATGCAGACAGTTGAACAATACGTCTTACGAATAAACCTTCTAGGAACTTGGTAAAACTATAAGATGCTTATTACAGATACCACTTGAGTCAACGCGTAGGTATTTTTGGAAGAAATATCACATTAGAATCAACAGTGTTGGTTGAATTGACGTATCTCCTTTGTAATAAATACCTTAATGTCTATATTCTAATATAAGTTTCGTCGTTAGCTGGACCCATCGTATATGAGAAATCGACTTCCCTCATTTCATAATATGTGCTTGTAGGATCGGCAGTTGGATGTAAAGGCGCTAGTTTGAAACATGAAGATAGTCGGACTACCCATGTTTCGCATCACATCACCTTTACGGTATTTTTCTTTCTTTTTGACAAGTGAACAATCAGCCGATTGTTTAAGTATGCTTTCCACAACTAATGAAAATTAGGTGAAGATTGCTCACGTTTGTTCATCTCCTTTACATTTTCATTGAAGTTCTGGCCGGCCCTTTTCTAAAAAATGAACTACACTGGAGCAATATGCTTTTTTTCGAGCTCATCATCAGATCATGTCCTTACCACAGAATGATTTGAATTTCGGTCACGCTTTCATTGAGCAACTGCTTTAATCATTACGTCACTCATCTTACATTAGGTGCAGCTAAATTATTATGTGTGGGCTTTCATCCACATTCGCTTGTGAAAAGGGTTGCTAGAAAGTTTACGAAAATTTCAATAGCTGCAATCAGTTATGAATGTTTTTCCGACGGCAGTAAGCGACAATCCTAACCAGCTACTGTTCTATAAGATTTCAACTTGAAAAGACGTTTTCATTACAGGGTAACTGATTGAAGTTGATAGAGATATTGCTTCTTCCCTCGAGACAATAAGATAACCTAAGTATTGATCGCAAGCGAATGTGGTTCGTCTGTTGCGTATAACAATTCGGTGATGCCTATTGTGGATTACGAAACTTAATGAAAGTCAAACGAGGTTGAGCTCATCAGCAGCTGTTTCCATTCGCGCACAGCCTCCGTGGGTTGATGAACTCCGACAATTCACACAAAAATGGACTAGCCTGACCTAAGTTTTCGAATGCACAAGCCAAATCAATTACGCAACCAATGATCAGGTCGTATCTAGTGAATGTTAACATCAGTGACTCGGGTTTCCACTATACCGCTGTCCTTTTAAATTGTAGAGGTGAGCACACCTTCAGACAACCTGTCCGTAACTGCCAAAATCAGGTAACTCTCCGTCTTGCCTAATGGCACTGATACTCTGTTGGCCCAGGCAAGGACACTGTGCGTGACTGTAAAAAATTGCTCGTCTGTTCATATGTATTTAACTTTGTGCAGTTCTGTATCTAATATTAACGTTTGTAAGAACCGTTTTATGCAGCTACAATGACCTCTGTTTTGTGTGACAGTCTTGTATACTATGACCTCTTGAGAACCCTTTCGGTTAGCCGCTAGATGTTAAAACGGATGGACTTAAATATTGTCCAACCGCAAGACTGTCTTGTTTCTAGGAGTAGTGGTTTCACTAATGTGCGTTCATTTTGTGCTTTTGTGAAACCAGTCAGATAGTGGCCAAACCAAGTATATTCTCATTTGACAATCCTTTTAATGAAACCACATTCCTGACGGTATAAGAATGTGTCTAGGAGCAGTTGGTAACTGTTTTCACTAGTTTCATGCATTATCTCCTGGTTATGCTGAAAATTGTTTACGTTTGTAGTTAATTTACAAATGAGAAGATCTGGTTTGTTTGGAAATCAAACCACCTATAGACGGCCACATATGTCAATGCCTAGATCATGTTTGAAATAAGGAAATACGTTTGAGAGAATTCCAAATTGGAAGGCAAGCTGATCTGGATCTGACAATGAATAAAAGTTTACCACTGTTTGATGATGAACAATGAACCAAAGGAATATAAACGCGGTCACTTATTGCAATACAATTGGTCGTTTAGAATATGTAAAAGTCTTTCGCAACACGTCAAGGAAAGTGGCAAGCCAGTAACATATTCTATGAAAGGACACATATATAAACTGATAGATCGAAATTTTTAGTCAAGAGCCAAATCTATAATGTTATTTAGCGTAACAGCTAGTTGATTAACATAAAGGAATTTAAATAAATGTTGATATTTTACGTACAGTCTTGGACAAATAGTAAAAAACTCTCTGCGTTAATTACCTTTGGAAATAAAACTTTCTAAAATGTTCAACCAGATTAACCGTAAAGAGTCAGCTGCTAATTTACGGTATCTACTCTCGTATTCATTAGCAGTATAACTCGGCTGTCTAAGGTAAATTGTATTAATCCAGACCAATGGTGTTTTAACTAATTAGAAACCCATAAATGTTAGTCTTTAAATTGGGGAATTACTAATATTTCACCCTATGGGAAATTTACGTTTGTCAACAATTTTATCCATTGAATGCGTTACCACGGAAGTATACATCATGATCTCTGGAAACTTCCGACTTTCATCTAAGTAATAAACCTTTACCTCTAATTTTTCACATCAAATTCTTTGCTGAATAACATCTTGTCAAAGTCACATTGTGGTAAGAATATCAGGAAGAAAATAAACGGGCAATCGCTGTTCGAGATTCAGCATCTGAGAACTTTTCAGCGCAACTTAATCAGTCAATTATCTTTTATCTCTTTTTCCCTGGTTTCGTTCGATCTTTGATAGACCTATCAAGCGGTGCTAGAATTTCTTCCAAACGATCTATTAAGCTTACCGTTCCTCATCATTCTGGTGTGTGACAAAACTGACATACGTACTTTTTTATGATTTGACTCAATTTCATGATTTGGGTATCCCTGAATGCTTTTCTGCATATTCGACTGGGTCCCGGTTTAGACACCTATTTTCATACACTACTTTCGTTATTTCTTGCTCGCCTCGACTGCCGCATAAACTCGGTATTCTTCTACGTAAATTGCCTGTGAGGCTGAATAAACAATTCTTTTCATATGGCGCTGACTGTATGCGTCTACCGAAATTGCCCATGTTTCTCAGCAAAACTGTTATCAATAGTTTTTAATTCGAGTTCATCAAGTTACTTACCCTTCAGTTGCACACGTGAGTATAAAGCCTATTCTTGACAGCTCAACATTGCACCGGAATCCATATAGCTATCGTTTGCAGCTGAGCCTAATGGTTAGTTCGTTCACCTAGCGTGCACGACCGTTCACTTTGACTAAGCTCATCTGTGACCACCTGCCAGGCACCATACATTACGATTCATGATCTGTTAGCCGACTATCCACAATGCCTGCGGGTCGTCCGTTATGATCTACCAGTGCCACTAGATTGTCAATGTAAACAGATCTAATTCTATTGTTTGTCACACCCGGTGTATATGTAAAGTGACCATGGGCTGGTTGTCGATAATTCAACTGTTCTGTTTTTATTGTTTGTGGTTATGGGTTTATGCGTACAATTGTTTATTCCCAAAGTGAAATCCCCAAAATGCGTACATTTATAACCACCACCATTATGTTAATGATACCCCAATTTGGAATAATCGATGGTCAATAACATTCCATCTAATCATATTAGCTAGACACATATGATGAAGGGAACTTACCAACCACACAACGAACGATGCCATACAGAAGAACTGTAGCTCCCTATAACGCTCACCCTACCCACTCTGCCTGGCCACGACGAAGCAGACATGTTCCATCGAATGCACAAAATTGACAGCATAAATTTTCCGTCACTTTCACAATAATTGGTCTAATTACGAAGACGGAGACGCAGTGGCGCATATGCGGTACACACCTACATGAAGACGAGCATATCAGCTGCTGCAGATCCGACACGGGCTAATTAGCTGGATAGCACGCCCATAATTGACACGCGCCCGTCGGACATCAGCGTACACTGGATGGTTTGAGCCGATTTAGGCCGTATGGTTTGGACCTGATCAGCATGGTTGTTTAAATAAGCCTATGTGTAATGTCAGCGGAATCTCGTCACGTCAATGATGCGACAACCGCAAAAGGCACCATCTGTCAATGGATTGTTACATCCGTATTGAAAAACTGAACAAACCGTCAAAGAATGTTAGTTGGTTTGACTCGTTTCTCTTGTACTCCAAATCGCAGGTTTAACAGAGTTTAGTATACTGAACAATGTTCATACCTGGAGAGTCTCTTACAAATTTGTCAGCTTCAGGAATCTTGGAAATAGTTAATGACTAGCATTATTACTTTCCTGCTCAGCAGATAACGTCATCATCAAAACTGTTAGATTATTTTGTTACTAACTTAAGGAAAGAGAATCATTCTGGTTGAAAAATTCTTAATAAAACTAACTTTATTCATATAACTTGGGTAACACAAACAGTTTGTTGTTCTTATCTCAAGATTAATGGGGAGTTTTCGCGAACTTTTTATTTGTGCAGCATGCTTGGTGGCTTTTATGTCAGAAGTAGACTGACATATGGCTGCCTGAGCGCACGTTTTTACTAGTGGCTTGCGCAACGTCACCCACACGTTCCTTGTCTGGGGTAAACCACAAATACTAAAGACAGAAGTGGGTGTGTGAGAGGGAGAGTAAAGTGAGATTCCACCCAGTGACCTCAGTCGACCTGGATAACAAGTGTTGGTGACCATGCCTTCCTCCAGACTCCGCTTTATCACGGCAGGCTGTTAAGTGTAAGACAAATGTAGTGTGATCATTCACTGATCCTAAAAGCAAACATCTAGTGGACAGTAGATTAGTGTCAATTACATCAGCCCAAAAATGGCCTAAGTTTGTTTAGACGGATTTTAAGACTTTGCATATTCTCGGCTAATCAAAACTGCCTTTTCAAAAATGAACTGTCTTCTAGGCTAAAGTGTTGCACTGGAATGAAATATGTATACTCCTTGGTAAATTTAACTGATAAAATTCGCGATACGTTCGATCACATACTACACTGTTCATTCACTTAAAAAGTACTAAGTAATGATCCGACAGTTCCAGTGATACTCTTGTCTGGTGCACAACATACTGGTGCTAAGCTTCTATGTGAAGCTTGTCTAGATAGCAGTAGATCTTCTTGTTGTTTGCCATGGTATACAGGTTGCATGTTTTTCTATAAAACCTTCACTAAGCTTCCTTATTGTCATTCTGGAATTCCGTTACAAAAGAACCTGTCATTTGCTCGATTATTGTATCTTCAGACCAGACAGTCATTCACAGCTGTCTGTAAACAGGTAATAAGATTTAACTTGCCACATTTATGATCTGTATACAAATGCTGAATACAGAGAATTTTTATAAATACCGTCAGGATTAAGCAATATCAA
>JTDE01000203.1:14161-46503 GCA_014338405.1 Paragonimus skrjabini miyazakii | reverse complement strand
AAGAAACCGCTCTTGTACGGTCCATACTTTAAACTATGAAGTAGTTGAACACTCAACAATTGGTCCTGTGTTGGACTTAACAAAGGAACTTCTAGATCAACAGGCAACATTGGATGAACTTTAGTTGGTTGAAAATAGGTTAAGGTAGTCCTGTAAGGTAATTAGGGTAATCTTGTGACCACGAACATAAACGTCAGTAAATTAACTAGAATAGATTTTCAAGAATTAATGAGGAAAGTGGGTTGATCTGACAGAAGTTTATCGACTGCCAGAGTTCCCTGAAGCACCGATAAGTTTTTGGCGATAGTTGTTACTTTAGATGTGACACAATCCTCATAAATTATAACCTCGGTTGAACCGAAAACATTGACAAAAACGCTGTGTCCTTAAGTGACATGCATGCTATCGGCTGAGCTACGAAATCGTGGCAGGGGCTTTGAAATTTTAAGTTGGATTCAGTTTCTCACTGGTCGCATCATGTTACGTGGATTCCACATTGGCTCAACTGGCAGTGTTTGACGCCCTTCCTGTCGGTTGGACAAGTCCAGCCGATACCTCAAATTCATAGTGGATTGCTTGAGGAATCCTGCCGGGACGGTCCTTTCCTGAGTCAATAGGTAGATTCCGTACGACACTGACGTGGGCGAGTGATGGAGTACAAATGTGAAGTTTCTAGGATTTTGGAGTGACTTCTCAGTTCAGGCAGCAAAGCGTGTCTAACCCATGAACAAGTTGTTGATTAATTGTCCTCGGTTTTATCATTCTCTAAAGATATAAGTCTGCAATTCAATGAGTGCACATATTTTAAACAACATAAGTGTAGTGAATTCATGCGATCATTCTGAAAGTTATCGTGATATTTCAGGGTTTCCCACATTTACATCAGTTACTTTAGTAGTGGTATTTAATATCCATAACGACACATACGAACCATATAATCGAAAACCACTGAACGGATCCGTATTTCGGGGTGGTTTTTTCGATAAACGATACACCGAAAACATCTAACGACTCACTGAATAAGCTGTCGCAGTTGGCTGTGGACAAGGGTTCATCCATCTAGGGAACTCAGCTTCACCTCAAGGATCGTGCTTTCAGCTCCAGATCCGATGAAGTTTAAGCAAAATGAAGTCGGCTATATAGTGTCCAACTGAGACTGCTTTGTAAAGATCGATAGTATCCGGAATACCTATTCATTCGCGTCATTCGCCACAAAGTTGACTATCAATTAACCGATAGTTAAACAAGGGCAAGATTAGTTTGGATGCATTTACCGTACTGAACTGTGAAATTCACTGACTCCGGTTCACATGTGACCCACTATACCTTATGCCAATAAACGCCGAATGGTGAAAAATTTATAGGGGTCAGGTGTGACAGGTGCCCAAAGGAGCGCAGCTGAATGTATATGAACAGCTCAGTTAAGTATACTATTCAAGGAATGGGTATAAAGCAAACAGACATAAGCTGCACGATCGTAGACCTCATTTTTAACGCGTAGTCCACAGGACCATCTCAATGCCGATGGAACGAGTTGTTAGCGCCAAGTAGTTCAGTTCAATTGACATCAGTATTCTACCTGTTCAGATATCAAATTTCGAAACGGTAATAAATACAATGGTTTGATATGGTACAAAATAAGGCACTAAAAACATGATAAATTTAACATGCCCTATTTGTGGTTCCTAGCAGAAACCTCAATCGTGCGGATCCATTAAGGTGAATAGTGTGAGGTGCCAAATGTACGTTGAACAGTAAAATAAGCGCATTTCACAGTAATGTGAGGGTCGAGCCGAAAACCCCCTAAGAACAGTTTAACTGATACACCAATACCAAACAGAGTTGGGGCAAGCATTGTAAAGAACGAGCTGATCTCGTATGAGTGCTTCCTGATTGCCTTTCGAGTAATGCAAGTTTCACAGGTACACAGTCACTCAAGCCATTCTTTGACGCGCGTCCCCATCTACCTCAATGAACGGCTAACGTACTTGCACCCATAAGTATGACTGAAATCACACATCACATTGATTTGGGAAGCAAATACCGGTCCAAACAAACTATCCGTACGCAAGACATTTTACACTGGAATATCAGCTTTTTCAAAGGAAGGAATTTATTCGTTAATCAATGGGCTACCATTTTGAGTAGCCGAATACAGCAGTTTGATATTATGGGTTGTGCTATGGAAAAAAATAACCATAGAACGGATGAAGTTGTAAAGTATGCATAAAAAGTGCAGGCTGGTTACAGCTGCAGCCCTAGGAATCCAATTGTTCAATAAGTGAACAGTCTAATAGCAGGCGAACCCACTATTCTTCAGCAAAGCATCATCCTGTAAACAACTTACCGTAGTCGGCTACAACAAATGAACATGTGTTACAAAGTACAATGGCAAATCATGACAGTAACCCACAAGAGCATCGACCTAAATTGTCAGGTAAAGCTGCGTAGTAGAATAACAGATAATATTCATCTGTACATAGTCCATTAGTATCTGAGATATAAATATGCTAGCTAAATGAAAATATGCTAACAATTTCAAATGATAACATTTTATTTTAATACCTCAGAACTGTTATTTCTAAAAATGTGGATACTGCTTGATTCCAAACAAATCGTCACAGATGTGAGTTTCTCCTGCATGCTTAAGATTAGGCACTAGTGGCTTCCGAGTACAGTTGTCTAAGTCCACTTTCTGAATTGAGATTGTTTCGACTATGTAATCAAAAGAATTTCTATAAAGAACTGAACTGAGCTTCGTCGGCCATTATATTAATTTTGTTGTAGCTGCCTTTTCAAGATATTCAAAACTAACAGCAATACAAACAGATTCAGCTTATTTGAAATGTATTCCGCAACTCAGAATTCAATTGGTCGGTTCGCAAAATTACTGATGCCTCAGTTGGTCGGAACAACCTGTCTGCCTAGAGCTAAGATGAGTAAGCTGGAGAATGTATCGGCAATCCGTGACTGGATGGTCGTCAGCTCACCCACAGCACAACAAGGAGACAGAAGAGATGTAGTGTGTATGTAAGTTAGCTCCTGCGAATCTCTCTCACAGTATGCTAATAACGACTTTCAGTCAGTAAATTTATCTTTGAAAAATGGATACAGGTGGCCTCCAGTTTTCTGTACACTCTAATCTGAAGTTATCTTTAGTTTCTTTGGCTAACTAGTGTTTAAGATGCTTCCAATATTCCATACAGATATCATAAGTATAGAAACTTACACTACACCGTCTTCCACCAACAACCTCCTGTTTTGTGTTTCACTTGCACATTTCTTGCTAATAGTTATCTCTATTTCTCAACGTATTACTGTTGGAAATTTTCTAAGTTTATTTTGTCAGGTAGATAATCAAATCAGGACAGGCTATAACATAGCGATATCCATCCATACATTCTGTGGTCAAACCCGTTCAGGTCTACTTGGAATGCAAATAATGTGTCCGGAACCATACATGATTCACCAAAAGCAAAATTTTAATTATTCACGGCTGTATGTATCCTATAACTTAAGTCAATTTGGTAAACCAATCTGAAAACTGATGCCATCGTCTTCTAAACGAAAATGGGTGATAGAAAAATATTTTTATTTTTATTTAAAATCATGTCAGTTTTACACAAGATTGAATGAAAAATTCAAATTATTAAGTTTACTATCGAACACTGTTCGTCAAACTGTTTGAAGTGCATTCGTCCTATGCTAAATAATACGTATATGGTAACGATTAGCTCTAGAGCATTTGACCGAATAAAACTTGAAAATAAATCCAGACCCAAATAACGGGATGTATTACCCACAAGCAGTTGGTATAAACTGAATAACACCTACAGTTTACTGTGAATTTCATATGCGGACAATCTTTTCAGCTGACCCCGTGGAACAGAAGATCTAGGATTGAGTCTTGCTCTAATTAGAGGTCAAATTAATGCAAACCAATCTGACCAATATTATAAATTTCTAGTTGAGTGAAAATTCCTGTACAAATCACGAAACACAAAGTTCCGGCGAACAGTCTATTTCTTCTCCTTGATTGGTGTAACCTTATATAATTAAGTGGCCATTAAGTAAGCTACCGATCTGCAAATAGGGATGAGATAGTGTAATGGGATAATTACTTGAAATTATTTCCCTGCCTATTTTGGAACACAGGCAAATTCGGCTTATGGTAGTCAATTTTAATCGAATCCAATAGTTTCTTATTGGATTACACTGAAAAATCTCCCGATTAACTTCGGATTGCCCACAGACTGCCGCACAAACAAAATAATTTATCTCCAGGCGGATAAATTTGTTATGGGTTCACCGTCGGATTAAGTGCTCGCTGAAATCTTCGTAAGTTTGTTGGGAAACAACAGGATAAATTCATTAAAGGAATAAGTAATTATCAGAGCTATGCAGATATTTTTTCATAGTGGATTGTTTAGAAGACACACAGAGACTAGTAACACTTTTCAAATGAACTCGTCCTCAGAAACCTATAGGCAAATGTCATTTATGGACGTGATACGAGGATCAGATTGTTCACTACAACAAAGTATGTTTCGGAAGAAAATATGGACTGACCAATAACTGCATTCCTATGGCTGTGTGCCGGTCAATCTCGGAAGAGGGCTTGTATGTTGTCTGATGAATACAACAAAAGGGCAGTTGTAGAGAGAACACAATGGGAAAAGGCTTAGTGGACACAGGGGAGATTCTTAGCTTTGCCGCTTATCCCGAAAAGTCTATGAGTAGCAACAAATGAAGGAGACAGGAGCGACCCCTGGTGGACACTGTCGATAAGAGAACGTTAACCTAGTTTTGAACTTCGAATGAATTGATGTCGCGTCAAACAACTAATGCCATCAATATGACCTGTTATGTTGCAAGTTCTGTAATCACATTTCACGCAAAATAGGCAGTATCATTGAATGTGAAAGATAAGGCGTCTAGTAATATTGTCTCTCTCCTGATCGACTAATTCGACTATTATTGTTGTTCTAAATAATCAGTTCGCGCTACTAGATGCTTATCCGGGAGAATCCACTGAGAGTTAACAGAAAACATTAGGTTCTTATTCCTGGCCCATTTGGTGAATTGTGGTTGACACATAGACACGGAGAAAGCGTTTCGCACGGGTACCCGTCACCTTGTTGCAAAAGATCAAAGATCACATCCTATCGATAGCCGAGGTGGTCACAACTCCACTACGTCGCCCAGATTTCTGTGTATATAAATATTCCGTTCAAACCCTGGGCTTTCTTGGTCAACCATGACGGCCTACTATGTTGAACGATTTCTCCCGGCCGGCTTAACATTGGCTATGGAAGACCAAATCCGTTTGTGTTCCTAACCGCGGCGAAGCAACACTAAATACTTATTCAACTACATTGCCCCATCCCGATTTGCAGTTCAACAGCTTTCTAACGGTCACTTAAGCCTGTATAACTGCACCAGCTAAAGAATAGAATTAGTCAAAAACATTATGTTCGCCGTTTTCAACTCCTAGTCTTAGGGTCTAAATGAAAAGTTATTTTATCTTCATTAAGATCAGTCGGACACTGTGGACAAAAAGTGTAGTGGGGAGTCTGATTGCAACAATTCGATCGTGCCTAACGTGGGGTCAGTGGCTCAGAGGTCAACTTGATCACTCAATGAAAGTGTGGCCACAGTTCACCTCTCGATATTGATGGTGATAAACATCACTAACGAATCTTAACAAGAACGAGACACGATTCCAATATCCTTTTTCCAAAGTTAGTTTAAATGTCCATCTGAATGCGTGGGTTACAAAAAACTAAAATTAAATAGGAAAACGTTTACTCTACATGGTGAGCTGCAGTCCCCTAAAACTGATTTGCATCCAAAACTATCACTTAGTCCCGTCATGTCTTGTTCATCGTGTCCAGAAAGTAGAATACTCCTGACGAACTGTATGACTTTTTGGCAATCTTCAGACTGTTGGTAAGTTAACTCCCGAAAGTTATACAAAATAAATATCATACCGGACGCAGTAACTTTCGAAAGGGCTCTATCAAATTTCTAACGGACAAAACCACAATCCTGCTTCGTACTTGCAGCCGGCAGATAAGCAACATAATGTGTGTGTACTTCACACACTAACAAGCATATTCAGCTGAAACACACATAATAATCGCACCATCCGTATATGGTAAAGTTTAGTCATATGAAGCAGCATTCAGCACCCCTACCTGATGTTACGAAGCCCACTGTCCCTCCAAAGTTTAGGAATAGTTATTTTACTACAGATTTCGCAAACTGTGCATGTAATTCGATATTTGTCCAGCTGGTGCCAATTTTCGTGGTGCAACTCGAGACAGCTGGTATTTGCGAACGACAGTACAGAGCTGACGTTTGTATGTGTATGCCGTTTATGTGTGTGTGACAGAAAACAAACTGACAACGACTAAATTCAACACATAGATCATGTGCAATGCAATTGTTCCATATATTATTCTGGTTCATATGTAGCAGGAAAACTGACAATCGGAACTTAACTGACCACTGAAGCTGCTGTGGTTTAGTACCCTTAGAAAAACATGCTCTCCTGCAACCATCAGGAGAAAATGGACAGGTTGAAAGTTCATAAAACTAAAAACAGGACAACTCGAACATCTGAAATCACCTATCCATTATGAATGTTTAAGTAGGCAGCAGAGTGAAATCACATTCGGCTTGGCCGTTCAGCTGGCCAATTTCGAAGACATATAAGAGATTTGAGTTTTGCTTCTATTAAAGTTCTGTACCGATGCAACTGCTATTTCGTCCCAGCAAGCTGGAAACCTGAATCTAGTGCTTTCTTTCCGAACTGTCAAACTGCGAGTCTTATCCGGATACGAAAACGGTGATCGGCTGTGAGTGATGTTCAGCTTTCAACAATCTTGGTCTTTCAACTTTAACCACTAAAAGGATTGCACTTAAACAGCTGTTTCTGGAGACAAAAGATGGTTGATATTACATTAACTTGAACGTTACACCCATTCGATTGCGGCTTTCGTATTCGGATAAGTGTCTTGGTGATTGGACCTCCAACTTCGTGTTTGGCTCCGATTGAGGCTCAACAGTGATTTACGTTTAACTTGGCATCTTAAAATGTAAGACTTTCGAAAAATACCTATTTTTACACTTTTCATATCTCACTGTGTACACTTCTTCTATGGTTTCTTCGTAGCAAAACATAGCGTACCCTCAGATGGTTCCGCTCTCTTTAGTGATCTCCTCCCACACCTTTCTTGCAGACATGGCGGACTTTGCGGCTCAGTCCATGATCTGACTGTATAGCGGCCAGAATTTAACAGAAGTCTGTAAGCAGTCCTTCTGTGGTTGCGTTTTTATGCCACACTCCTTTGAGAGGTAAAACAGTGTACAACACAAAGACCCATTTGGTGTTGCCTGGATAGATGCAGTCAGACTCTCAGCCCATCACTGGTGGGCAGTGCCAAAGTTTTAAATGATCAACATCGAGGCAATTCATAGTTTATTCAAGCCCAATTGCGCATCCAGCTGCCTAGTAATGTGCAAAATCCCTCGACGGGAAGTGTTACAGATTTTAGGGATTTTATAAGAACCACATGCCGCACTCATATCTTCAGTCAAATCCCAACATGTATCGCGGAAAACAGTCCGCAACTTTAGATTGAACAGTGTTGTCATCGGGAAATACGTTGAAATTGGATTGTGTTGAAGCGGAACGAAGCCTCATTAAGGTACATGAGGCCGTATTTCAGTAGCTTATGCTGATGTTTGAGATATATAGTAAAATTCTTGTTCGTATAAGCCAATCAACTTTGTTTACAGGTCCACATTACGGGTGGACAATACATTTAAACTGTAATTCCGTTGTTTAAAAGTCTGCTGATATTTATATGAATACAAAGTAAGCGCGACCATACTTACTAGTTTTTGCAAATATGTGATACAAGGAGAGAAAGCGCAAAGAAGGTAATTGACAAAGTTTTATCCAGCGTATCGATTAACTCACTAGATGACGGCGCAGATGACTTTATTGTTGATGAGAATGCACTGGACAGTCGCAGTTTAGTGGAGAAAATACCAACAACGAACCACGAAAGACATCATAGTTGATGGCTTTTGACTACAGAATGACGTCAGTGTATTGTAATATAATCGACTACCAGCCTCCCCATTTGATTTTGGGAAGGTGTAAAAATCCGCAAAGCAATAAGGTCTTTAACTTGAGTCCATGGAAGTTCTTACTTAAAGAGCTTGATGACCAGTATTTAATGATATTCTGATCAACAGATTCTTTATCATAGCCTGTTCAATCTCGTATACTGAGTTAGTCTTAACATATTACAGTGTGGATCAGTCGCGTGTTCATGTGATTAATTGTGAAAACTGTGGGATACAGGAAAGTTAAGAACACAATCCTATACAAATGTAGTAGTTGAGCAAGCAATGAATCCCGAGATTAATTTGTCATAGCTGTCTACAGTGTGCCTATTTCAGCTAGTCGTTTACTAACCAGTGCGGTCTCAAGGCCAACGCAACTAGGTTTTGCACACACAATAGTGAGTAGATAAGCTAAACTGATATCACTTCGGCGAACTGCGGAATGATTACACTGGTGTTCTTGAATGATATACTCACTGTGCATATATCTAAGTTTAGATGTGTTCGCCAATCACAAGGCTCAGAGGTCGAATAATCTTCCCTATTTAGCGGTAACCCCAGCTACTGTGAAATTTTTCAATCGTGTATACTTGGTTCACCTAATGTTGCATTTCTAAATGCCATCAGTCTCAGTTTCCATGTGTCCGCTATAAACAAGCTGCATGTGCGCGTGCGTTCAGACTGTGTGTGATGTTGTGTCTGCTAGCTCCATGCCATTAAGTTCCTCTGGATTCACTGCCAACAATATTTTTTAAAAAAGACTAGCTTTTCCAAATTTCTGGAGTTATTGTAATTGGCTGTATTTACAGTAGTTAGTTGTATAGAGTTCTGCGGTGTTTTGTAGTACTTCAAAATAAGGCTCGCTTGCCATGGTAACTCTTAGTTATGATCAAGAAACAATTTCGTTCGCATAATTTCTAAAAATGGTGTATACTTTCTCTCAGCAATCTCAAAGCTTTTAACACTGGACGTAGCACATTCTCAAACGTGGCCCACAGGGTGTGATATTTTGGGAAGCCAAGTGTGGTTACGTATCTACGGATATTTTTGGGAAACGTAGTCTCATAAAAACAGTGAGCGTTGAACTTTTCCACTGTGGGCACTTGATGATATCTGGTTGAATCTTTTCCACCACAAACCGTGGACTTTGGACTGAAATACCAAAACTTAGTTTAAACAATTTTCATCGTTTACACATTACTTATAAATGAACCTCTCGTCCAAAACGCAGGACGGAGTACCTTTTCCGATCCCCAAATTATGTGACATTCTAAAACTTGAGTATGATAGAGAGTCTTTTCTCCCTTATCGGCAGTTTAAGTGCTGTCTGAGACATCGTGCACAGTTATGTATATTACCAGTGCCGCACACCGGATTATGTCAACTTATCGCGTTCATATGACTAACCACAATCGTCTGCGAATAGCACTCATTTTATCTAATCAGTTACAACAAAGATGCAACAGCTACCAAAACCCTTTCGGATCAAGACTCTGCTTTCAGTGAATAATGGGTGATCTTTTTAAAACAAACTAACAACCGCAGACTCAAATCGATGTCAAAAAGATTAAATTTACGTCCATCCTGATCACTTGAATCAAAGCAGTTTCAATACAGGTGAAAAGGTTATAAGAACTACCGTCCTGTGCGTCTGTTCATTTCGCACTGATCAGTTCTAATGCGGATGCCAGACCACATATATTAGCAGAACAGAAAGAAGATTATGCCAAGAAGCATGGTTTGTTTGTGTTATTTATAGGATATCCGAGAGTATGCAAGTGAATGAAAAAAACCAACCGATGTCATTGATTGAGCGTCGTCTACAGACTTCTGGATACGTGTTCAAACGGTACAGTAGTTCATGATTTGATACAGAACTAATAACGAATTTTTACTCATTATTGTCGGAGCTGTGACGGCGTGAACTTGAAGCCCACAATGAGATTTAAAAGAAGTAACGCTGAACTTAAGACTGCTATGAGAAACCAATTTTTTCAAATAAACGATTAGTTGACTACGAACATGTGGTAGGCAGTCGCCTTCGACTTAGTGGCTTTCATACTTCTCTGGAGCTTTCTAGATGAAGGAGTTCCAAATAAATATGTGAATCTGTTACGGTGGTTAAATATTTCCCCTGTGGCAGAAGCAGTGGTCAACTCTCACCAGTACCTTGACTGAAGTTCCCTAGGAATACTCAGTCTCTTTTCTCCTATAGAACCGAGTGTATGTCAAATATTTGTGACCTTTTTAAACTTATCATTTCTTTGGTAACCTCATTGCCTCAATCTGTCAGGCTGCATTATGTGAACACAAAACAAACCAAACGCACTTTATAGAATCTATCTTAAGGTTACGTATAGACACTGAAAGCAAGCAGACATTAACAGTTATGAGTGCTGGTTATGATCATCTGCAGGACTTTCGGTACCACTTGTGTTTGTTTAGAGTTCGATGGAATGGTTGAGCTTGATATAGCTATGTGAATATATCTTTATTAAACTGAAAACCAGCTGGAAGAGACCTTAGAGTTTCATCGTGAGAAAGTTGAAGCTTACTGTTCTCGCCCACCTTGTGCTTAAATTCCTGTTATTTACTCATTTTCCAACACGACGTGCCGGGCAGCACTATCGCTACCCTCAGAAAATGCTTTTCTAAAATGTATGTTTAGGGAATTCATTGAACGTAGCGTGCAGGTTCCTTCCGATGGTGATCTAGTCGACATGAATCGTTCAGTTCATTCCCCCTGTAATATGCATACAGGCCGTACAGACTATGGTAAAGGTCACGTCTCCATGAAAAGTATTTCGTACATTTAATATGCAAAACGCTCCTTTTCCACATCCACATCAATGACTCTGTGTAGACTGTTCGAAATTGTGAACGATTTCATCCATCTGCGTAAATCCACCTCTTCGATATGTACTGTGGCTAGGTAAATATTAGTACGAATATTAAACACACTCGGTATCTCCGCCAACCTTCTTTGGCCATACTGTTGAGCTGGCGAACCGCTGTAGCTGAAGGGAAGAGTGAGTAACACGCCTGTGTCATGCATTTTCTCTGTAGTACAGAATCGTCATTTATTCGTAAAACTGTAATCAGGTTTGTTTTGTTAAATGTTATTGAATTCATAATTTAGCCCCGTCAAGGAGGGTTCTTGCTGGCAATGTGGCTGTCTGCAGTAGACTGTAATGCTCAAACATGGGATACACGGACAACTGGACAGATTATATGAGTACACTAACAGAGACAGCACTCAGCATTTACCCCCATCATAGTATTAACAGATACCATCAACTATCAGTTAAAACGATAGTCTTTCGAGATCACGACGTGGACACGGAACAGTAAGTCAAGTTTGTGTTTTACCTGCCAAGATTTAAACTATTAACCACTTAGACCTGTAATCGGAAACTTCATTCAATATGGAAGCGTACAGCGCATAATGGCTTTCTGTGTCTGTGCCATGTCTAATTTTTCCGATTCATGTTATTTTGTTTGGGATGTACATCTTTTTATTACGATAAACTCCAATATCCCTGATATTCATTGTCAAGGTTGCGATAAGCTACAGTCCAAACCACAATGTTGGTTAGTTGCATTCACAGCCGTGTTTTACACTGGCCAACTCGCCACTTTAAATAGAAGGGGAGATGTGACTACCATCATTTCGTCTCTCTTTCTCTTTGCTCCAATCTTGCTAGTGATTGTCAAACTCTGACTCAAAATAATCGACACTGAAGCAGGATAGTTTTTATAGTTTCCACTAAAGAAAAATCGATTTCCCGACACAACTCGTTGTCGACTATCGTGGAGTCAGGTAGTGAGGGACAAAAACAACTGTCATATTGCATAGATAGATAATGGCTCTGACCAATTTCTGGAAGTCTGTCTTTTGCACTTTGATTCAGCCTGATGAAGAACGCTGCAAGCATAGTAAAGGGGCTCTGAGGAGTGAAAAATAATATGGTCCTTCCCCTAGGGAAATCGCGAATAGGCAAATAAATAGGATTCATTAATTTCTTTCAACTCATTATTTACTTTGCAGAATTAAGTTTTGGTGAAATCATACCATCGTGCCATGTGAGATGGAGTATTGCAGTGTGGTTGATTAAAACACAGATGGTCTAACGACGAAAAATGTAAATCGACAAGAAGCAGGAAAAAGTATAATTTGATTGGGAAAAAAGCACGTGCAATCCGTTCAAAACGAACAGTTGAGGAGAATTGTGCGCGATTTGGAATAAGGTTTTTTTTACTACAATGGTTTTGATGAGTTGAAAATCAAGTTTTGCATTGAGATAAGAGTTTGGACCATCCTGTTCTGAAAGAAGCACAAGACTTGAGTTTCCCTCTTGCTGGTGCTTGCCAGTAGTGCATATCCTCAATATAATAGGTTGATGAACTTCATCTTTTCTCGTGGCAACCCTGTCAACTAAAACTCCACCGACTTCATGAATGAATTGTCCTATGCAAACGCTCAGGCATATTTACCGATGTGATGCTTATGTTGTCCGGTCGTTCCGAGATGAGGTGCAAGTCATCTTGTTATTTTCGTTGTTCTTGAGATCAAAAGTTTTCACAAGTTTAAACCACAGAGATCGTCAGAATTGTTAACCTGTGTTTTACTTATTGGCAGACACTAGATTACAGCTTCTGTTTTGGAGTTTCGATCGTTGGAAGAACAGACACTACTGACGAGTTCGAATAAGGACAGTATTTCAGTCCGGTGCTTTTTTAGAAAAACACCGGGCAGAACGCCCACCCAAGCGCAAAACTTGCAGTCCGCCGTGACTGGCGTCTATTCAGTAGCGACCAACTAACGTGCCATTAACCAGTAACTTAAGTTCAACACGTTCTGTAAGCAAACTGGCAAAAGTTAAGGATACACATCCTCAAGTAGACACTTCGCGACCAGTTTCATTCTTATATGGATCCATTAGTTACAGACAATCTGAATGCAGCTCAAACCGACAACTTTTCAAACTACCAGCGGGAACTCTCATTCGATAAGCCAATTTTAGGTAAATAACATGTAGTTGAGTGATGTGTATATAACTGATGTGTAACTGGTTTGTAACTAATATATGTAAATGAACACGGTAGATACAGCTACATGTTTGCGTCTGTTATCACTGTAAATACTGAAAGTAGTGATCATAACGATTCATGATGCTAACTCTCAAACCGACTCTCCACTGTTGTTCCCTCCCTTTTCTGTACTGATCAAATAGGGTTAGTATAGGTTAGGTTAGTACCACCGAAGAGAGAGCGATGAAAGTATTCTCAATTCCATTGTTGAAACGTTTACTGCAGTCACAATGACTGGTTAGACTCTAACCGTAAACACACTGATGCTGCCGTAAAGAAGTTTATTACCAGATATTCACATCCAAAAAGGTACTCAATCTTGAGTGTCCCTATACAATCCTGTTATTTATAGTTTGTTACTATAGTTTGTCACTATACTTTTGTTCCATATGAAGGTGACGACTCGCGAGAAGCTTCCATGTGTAGTGAACCTAAATGTTACACAAAGCTAAGGAACAAAAACAAGACAAAAAGGGTGGTGAATGTAAAATATAACTGATTCACAGTGGTTTATAAATGTGTGTAGGTATAGAATTCCACCACTTTGGATGAAGGTACTTCCAGTGGATCTGGACAGTCAGGATACTCCAAGGGATTTCTAGTTCACTGTGGGGATAATCATGGATGAAGACAAACTAGGAAATACGCTGCAGTGGATGGTAAATTCCTTGAGCGTTTAACTCCCCGAAAATGAGCCTGCAGAAAACACGGAGCAGGGAAAGAATGAAAGATTCACGATCTTCAAGAAATATGTGCTTTCGATTGACCGTTTCTAAACATCAGGTGTACATGTATACTTTGGAAAAGTGTGAAGTGCAAAAAACAATAAAATGGTCATAACACAATAAAAGTGCTACAGATGTTTTGCGCTATACATGTTCTGTCGAATTCTGTATTAATGATGAGCTATCAGAGCGGCCACTTAAACAGGTAGAAGACAAGTGTCATACATAAAATAACTGGAAAATGCCACGCTTCACATTTGAGATTAATCTAACTTACAGTGCACGGCAACAGCCGGCAAAATCTTCAAATATCCCCTGCAGAATGGCCTGCCCAACCAATCTCATAATGGGGAAATCCTAGTCAGTAAATGCTGCTGAGCCCCTTGCGTACATAAACTGTTGATTTGGACCGCTTGCGTTCGTTGAAATTGTTACCAATGGCTCGATTTGTAAAACCTAAAAGTATGCCGTTTCGGCTGTTGCTACCCTTAAGTTATGTAAACTCCAATGTTTTAAGTTCATGACTGATAAGAATGAACGGTAAATCAACATTCTGCTTTTGTTGTTGTTGTTGATAAATTGGCTTCGAATCCAACTAGGACACAAATTCATTTGCACATGCCAATAATTTCGGGACGGCACACTTTTCAGTGTAAGGGTCGTGCTCGGAAATAATCAATTCTTGCCGTACCACACTCCCATATTACTTATATTCTCCCATGGTTAGCGCAGTGTCAAAATACGCGTCATTATGGTTGTTTATCCTCAGCACAGTAGCATTCCAATGTAATTGTTTTATATCTGTCATCATGCCTACAGAAGTCGAGATATCAGATACATGAACATCCGAAGTTCTATACCGCCGAGGTTCATTCAGCCAGGCTGATTCATAAGACTTTCTGTTGAACTAGAAACAGTTGCTGGAAAAGGCCACTGTTAGCAGCTTGCAGTTTGGAACGACGTGCATGTTCACACAGCGTCGCGTCCAAGAGCCAGGATCACGTCTTTTCGAAATGTCCTGCCCACTTCGTCGGACTACAGTGCGGTTGACTGCTTTGGCTAGAATCATTATAGATGTGGCTACAAAAGAAAAATTCTCCCCCTCCAGTTTATCATCTAGTAGTTCATTGTTCAATGGAATCACCATCCTCTTATAACGCTGAAGTACTCATGCATCCTTGAATCGTGTGGCGTAGTTTCTGATAAAAGTCTACTGCCACCTCTCTGGATGTGATCCTTGTAGTGTCGTGAAGTCTAAACCGTCCCGATACAGTCGTTCTGAATCCATTCAGTTCCCTCACGTCCTACACTTGTCACTTTCAAATACCATCCTCTACTTGATATTTCTGTAGTTTGAACGGCTAAGTTAAGGACCAGTTCAGTGATATGTATTTTCCAAGGTATACAATTTATGATTGTTGCATAAGAAACAACATTTGTAACGACAATAACCGTTTCATTAGAAGCAACACTATATTGTTTTATTCATCATATCTCAGCAAACTTTTCCAGGACTCGTGCCGCCAGTATTTGTCATTGAAAGTCACTTGCTTCTTATACGCATAATGTTCAAACAGTCAGTGTTTTTATTTTATACCGATGACGAAAGTAATACGTTCTCACCACCCGGCTGGTTGACCATCCTCATTTCACCATAGTTCTCTATTCTAGACCGTCCAACTGAGTGGCCAGTTTACAAAAAATTCTGTGAATTGTATAGCACACAAGCAGCCTGTTTTTCCTGTGACCTGTTTGAGCTTAAACCTTATGTTATCAAGAATTTCTTTGGCACTTTTTAGAACACAGTGATATAATTTTAGCTGGAGAATGCACTCAGTAAGGCTGACTTGTGTCAAGAAACTTTTTTTTGAATCTTTACTAATTCTCACCAAAGTTGGTTAAATCTATCGAACCAAATTCAAGTAATGAAGTAAAATGAATTACAATGTATTGTTAGTGGTCTGTTGATGCTAAATCCTTGCTACTGCCATTGCATAAATTGGTGAACCTAGCTTTTCTAAGTTTACCTTTCAAATGATTGCAGGAAAGGAATCTTTTACATGTATGCGAAATAGACACATCCGTAAATCAACCACACACCTTGGTAAGTGTGTGTCGTTCACATATACAACCGCAAAACTGACTATGCACACTGAATATCACCAGGAATGCATCCGCATGAATAAGTCTGTTAGTACTTGCGGCAAAGGCTTGTGGGCTGGCCGAATGAAACCCTCAGAAAGCTAAATCGAGCACTTACAAAAATGTACTAAATTGACTTCAGAAAGAGGGACAGGATATCGTATGGCCTCTGTCAAATAAGCTGAGCCACTGGATAAAATTAATTCAGTATTTCGAAGTAAGTTTGAAAACACGTGGCAAGAAGTTCCAGGGAAGGGCAAAACAGTTGTGCTAGATTAGGTTCATAAATCATTACAAAACAGTTCAAGAATTCATCAAACTATGTTACGGACCTTACACTGACTCGGATAGAAGATAACCAAATGGCGGCCTTATCACGTGCATTAACAGTGTATTTCTTCAGAAACTATGATTTCTAATAAAAGAGCTTCTCAGTTTGGTTGTCCATTTATCCACCTACTGGTGCGGTAGTGACTTCAAGTGAAAACAGAGATTAACCAGAGAGCCATTTCATTGATTGGCGACACCAGTACTGAATTATGTAGAACAGACAAAACTTGTCACAAACAAGTGATCCATAAAACTTTGAGATTTAGAACGCAGTAGAATATCAGGTACTTTCCAAGACAACTTAAGCTTCAGAATGACCATTTTTAGTCGCGTAAGATACACAAGCATAATTCCCTATGCATTCAACGATCGACCTATATTTTGTCTTGGATGAAAGCGTGAGGGTCATAGAAAAAAAGCAAATAATGGAAAAACCCATGGATATTTCAGGATTGGCCATATCTCAGTGAAGTTACACGCTTACTGGTGAAAACAGTTGAAACCTCAACACTTGAACCCCATTTCTTTTAAACGCTTCTCTGAGATCATTAACATTTATCATCTAGTCACTGTTGTACAAGTTCGCCAAGTTGCTTACAAAACATTTGAAGCCAATGTGTGATTTTTGTCAAGTGTAACGTAATTGACAGTTGAGACTTAATCAACCTAATATGTATGTAGGACAGATTGTTCTATTTCTCTGGATAAAAAGTTCTTTTTGCAAATGTTATACTGCGCCTAAAGGTTCCATGACAATCTGATCGTATACACCACCATGATATAAGTATCTATTTGTCCTATAGGGTATTGTACACATTTTCATATTCCGCTTTATTGTTATATACAGTTTGCACCACTTTTCCTTGTACAGAATGAATATCACTTGTTTGAATTGATTCTGCTTAGCAATATACTTTTGGTGCACGCGTCTCGTCTCCTTGACGTTCCTGTTTCGTATAGATTGGGATTGCCTGTAGCGAGATATTCGGTGATTGCGTTTTGAACTGAACATTTGGCACTTATACCTTGGTATTTGGTTAGTCCCCTACAGTCCATGAGCTGACCAGCATTTTTCTAACATCTCACAAATTCGTATACTAGCTTCATAGTTCAAGATAACGCCCACAGGATAGTAGGTGTGGTAGCCGTGAGAATCCACTTGGACAGGTAATAGCTGACAGTTTCATGACTGAATTTGAAAGTCTTCCTTCTAGGTTTCCAAGTGAATTCCGAGTATGCGGGAGATATTTTGGCGACCCAAGTGTTACTGGCAACAGCGGACGATAATTATTGCCAGCCTAGAAATGAAGCATAGTTTACACACGAATGATTGCATGAATCTGTAGATGGAACAAGATGCCTCCCCATCGTTTTATCGTATTTGCATTAGTAGCAAACAAAAATGAACAGTTCACCCGTTAGTTTTCCATAAGGGCATAAATACTGGACACAGGTTTTAGGGTGACACTTTTGTATCAGTCAGTTATTCGATCAGGTTGACACATTCGTTCTCTTGACAAGCTAGAGGTCGAACTGATTGATTTGCAGAATGTGTCCCTTGAACACTGCTACATTTATCGGTTTATTAATAATTCCAGTCAACCGCCTCAACTGGAACTAGTAAAAGCAAACAATCCTGGGAATACGGTGGCTTTAGAACTTTGCTTTGAAACAGCTTATGATAATCTACTAATACAGAAATTTTCACACACCCAGAAGTGTCAGTCGGGCAGTCAATGCTTTCGTTCACTGAGTCACAGATTCTTCACTAACATCAGCTTGTGTTAGATCGAACTGATCGTCGGTTACGGACTAGAAATAGTGAACATTTGCCCAGTTCGAGTAAACAGCACAGTAAACAAGTAATCAGTGCAAAGTCGATCAGCGCCAACACCACTGGGACAAACAGTCACCTTGCGTCAGCTGTTGTATAACGCTCATTGCTTTAATTCAATTCCGTTAATGATATGAAGGTGAGTTACACGGTTATCAAAGTATCACTACTTTTCTACACCAAGGTTACTTGTAGCAGAACATATATTTAGATTAAATCCAGCATTTTCATGTACAACCGACCGGCCGGCTTAGGTCATTTAACACTGGAGACGGTGTATGCCAGGTGAGACTATGTGACAGGACGTCACTATGAATTTGCCTACGAAAATTATGGTCGGCCGAATTTTGGTTTCAGTATCACCTTTTTAAAAGTACATCTTTACTTCGTAATTTTAGGGCATGCTTAAGTTATTGGACTAATGTTTCCTGATACTTTCATGCTGTCTGGCAATTCATCATGATATGTCGAAAGTCTATTGTCGGTGGATCAGTTGAAATGCAACAATTCTGGAAATCACGGAGGCCCAGTTAAGCAGCATTTAGTGAACGGGCACTTTCCATATCATGACTGTCCAAAGTCACACCACGTGCATCCACTAGATCCGAGTACAGATAAACCGGCAGAGCACATATAACCAATTCATGTTTGAGTTCGAGTAACCCATTACAGCTACATGTAAGTAACTAATGCACTGACTAACATGATATTAAGTAATAAAAACTAGAACCAGTAACATACATCAGCTCAACAGTACGGTGCTTCCGGATAGAAACACTACAAAGCACGTGGCATGTTTACAAGGTGCGAGATTCTCTACAAATATACCTTCCAGAACCATACATAAAGCACTTTATTGAATTCAAGTGAGCTCCTTACTTCCGCAAGGAATGGGCGGTTTGCTTGCTTAGTGATCACAGGACTGATAATCAAACTACATAAACTCGTCTGTGAACCGCCTGTGAAAACCAGTCTGGCAGACTAGAATCTGACCTATAACCAGCGCAGGCGTGCTGGGATAGACTCTGCCGGTCCAAAAAGAGTACTGTTTAGCATAGTTGGTTCCCATAACGATGTATTAGTTCCAGTGTGATTGCTTTAGCTAATGTGAGGTGGAATTTGGGTCACACCGAAGACAAGCAAATCACCACAGGGACCTAAGAACGATACCACTCAGTGATAGTCACTTGCATATGTGGAGATAACGCACTAATCATACTGTCAATGAAGACCCTCATTTCACTCTCTCGGTGCCAAGTAAGAACAGTGTGAGTGAAGAAAGATTAAGAACCTTGTCGTCAGATTGCTTCAGCTATTGGTGCTATTCACAGCTATTTTTCGGACAATGAAAAAGAAATCTGTAATGCGCAAGTTTTCCTTTAAGTCAACTTTATTGCATTAAAGTTTGTACCTGTATTAGTCTCTTCAACTGGGTCCGGTTACATTTTCACAGGTATCTTTGATGCTGCTTATAGATTACCTAGTTTGTGCTACCTGACTTAATATCTGATTGCTCCGCTTTGCCTTGCACAAAAATTGACTGTAAAACCAACTCGAATGCGTTTTTCATCCACACACTGAAAATGCTTGTCTCCTGAAACAAACGAAACAATTTATGACCTCGGTTTGAGCTGATTGATAACATCACTGTAGAAACACATCACAGAAACAGAGTTGTTTTGGAGTTTTCACAAACTAACATTATCTCGTTCATTTTCAGACTTCATGCGAGTAGAATGACACTCAAGAAGAAAATAGTCAACAACGGTTTGTTACCGAATGGCTATATAACAGAAGTTCGCATAACTTCCAAACCAGAAAACTCATTGGTGCAACGCCTAAGGGGAGGAGTTTGACAACATTGTGTGATTTTATAATCAATCCACTCATTTCACTGTTGAGTTACACTATTTCCAGGTCCCGGGAGCTGTGAATTTCCTTTTTGAACTTGTCATCTGTAACCTTCTGTGAATTTGCTCACTTCATAAGTGTCTTATCGTAATGTTATTTTTTACTCAGGGAACAATTTTTAAGTGATGAGTAGTCTCAGAAGACGTCTCTGGTGTATTACTTGTTCTTCATTTTCGTGGCAATTGGATGGTTACATTACAGAATGGATACTCAGAGAGAAGTATCTAAATGTCGCTATTTCAGAAGTGTCCATTATTGGTTGGAAATAGAGTAAATATATATCCATGATTAGTATAATCTTACTTCCAAATTTACTTAGATCTATTAATAGAACTTCGCAACTCGAACAGTAAGTCCACCAACAGTATATAACTGTTATAAAGCTCTGCAGCACATCCAACCTAGAGGAAAGTAACCCTCGTTAACTAGTATGGGATTCGTCCTCAAGAACCAAAGCCAGAAACACTCTTGCCACTGAAGAAACTACGAGTTCGGCAACGACGTGAACTGATTTCGTTCGTGTGGCCCATAAAATGCAATAGTTAGTTGGAAAATAATAAGAAATGTAAATATTTTTATTGATCACTTTATGGCGCAGCACGTGGATGCAGTTTTGCAAGTTTCTTTCATTAATTGGCATGCCCATACCGTCATGTAACACGTTACAAAACTTTTGACAAAGAGAAGCTCCTACGACGCGATCAGCGATAAAATTCCGGATTCGTTTTTAAATACTTGTCTTCATTCACTTGTTCATCATATATTCATCAGTACCATTTGTCAAACATGCCACATGTTTTATCTCGTTATCTATTTAAGCTACAAAACTTGTTGTAGCATAAACGACCGAATTCGCTCATCGTAACAGAGTGCTCGAATTTTACGCATTTTAAACTGGACCGATTGGTATGCGTATTTAAGAGTGTCTGAACAAATTAATCGCACTTCGCAATCGCTAATCACTGAATCAGTGGTTTCGGAGACCAATTTTACCCGAGCCCGAAATGTTCAAAAGACCCCCTCCTAAAACAGTCATTATTGTAACAGCCATGAAAAGATGAAGCTACTTCTGTTGTAACGTTCGTTCTTGACCAATGCAACAGTTATCTGAAAAACTGAGGCACAGGGCTTTTTCTGTAATACATCTCGAAGTGTTCAGCTTTCCTGCATCAATGAATTGTATACTGTGGGGTGAAGTTAAATGTCAGCAACTCACTTGTGTATTTCCAAATGAGTTTCAACAAGAACACTATAGTGAATAAAATTGCACGGTTTAATTTTTTAACAGTAAAATTCACTTTACTGGGGATGTTTCAAAAATCCCCACCATTATTTACATCTGTTTCTACAGATTCTGTTGAAGGTCGAATTTTGGCTGTTAAGTTCATTTTACAAACAGGAAAGTCCTCCCTTCTAGTTGAGGCACTAGCAGTTTTTCACCGTTAGCATTAGAACACAAGATTGCTTGAAGACATTCCTCATAATAACTGCGTTCTGGACCACTGAACGTCAAGTTGACCCACTTAGATCATTAAAAATATTGTTATGCGAACAGAATCCGAAGTTACTGGTCTACAGCAAAGCTATGTTGATCCGACCCAACCAGCCAGCGCCATGTGCAGAATAGTGACTGAAGCAACCGACAGGGTTGCTGTGGTGTTGACAGTATAGTACGTGGTGTGAATGTATACGCGTACATATAATGGATGCCTCTATTTTATGTCATATATAACCCGCATGTCTTACGTTCACAGCTGACAAGAGTAAATGAAATGTTAACATAACGTAACATATGTCTTCTTTCTGCAATGATAAACAAAACGTCTGTCTGATATCCCAAAAAATAGTAATTCAATTGTTCTAATGCTATTCACATTAACGTGCACGCAATCAGTACGCATACATTTTAGTCGTTCAGTCTCATCGCCCACATTCCACTTCGTTACATTTTGTATATCGCTCCACAACAAACCTTATTGACCGTCAACTACTGCTGTCAACATCAACCTACCCATGACTGTTTGCGAGACCAGCAGCCATTTTTATAATGATTATAATGTACCGCTGTGTCAGTATATCTTTAGATGAGAGCAAAATCAAATAGATGAATCGGCTTCCAACTATTCATATCTGTAAAGGCCAGTAGTCATCAGCTTTATCCACTTTCACGCTATGCACTCTTGCAAACGATTTCATTTTGGTTCGTCTATAATCGAGTTATGAGTGCGCATTTCACTAATCATCAGGTGTCCTACGGTTTATCACAAATATTTTTTTCTTCGGGGTTTTGATAATCTTTTTTTCTACTAACAGAACGATCGCTGTTTGATATCTTCCTTCTCGGATTCACTACAGTTATTGGCGTGTGCCGTTCATCAGTGACAAATCAGACAGATACTTAAAAATCAGTCCCAGTGGCAGACAAAATTTCACGTCTAGTTTCCATCCTCCGTTCTTCGCGGTTTCTGGATAATTCAAAGACTATACTCAGTTTGTTTCTGATTAAATGCACTCCATTTGTGTTGATCGTGACTTTGCGACTGCCGTTGTTTCATTTGACCTTATTCATGGGCAGCATTTGATTGGCGACCAGGCATGAAATAGTCACATGATGGTTACCGTTGAACATTTTCACCCAAAGGAAAGAAGGTGGTCAGGTTCTATGAGCAGCTTCTCACTCCGGTGTATATAACCGTACTTTCTAACCGGAGATTATATCCGTCCCTTAGTCGTTTTTGAAGGCTGCCCTGTCTAGAGGTAGAGTTTCTAGAAATAAACATGACAGGAAGCAACGAAATGACACTGAATGAGGGTCGTTCTCCTGTAAGGTGTCTTGTAGACGCAATCCGTCGCATTACAATACATACCGTATAACACAAATGAGGATTTACTGATGCCATTGTCTGGCTCATCAAACTCGTACAGGTAACAACGCAACAGCTGGCATCTTACAAATTTCTAGTGTTTACCAACTTGCGCAAACTATTCAAAACTGCTAGTTTCAGGTATTAATATCCCGTTAGGATATTCGTCGTATTTCAGAACTGTTTCATTCCTTTGGGCTTACCATTAACCCAGTTTTAACTCAGACATTTATGGTCTGTAATAGAGAGATATACTTTGGCAGTATGACGCGGCTACACCTCATTCATTACGACGGATCTTGCAGATCACTAATCGTATGTGTTAGAAGTTTTGCAGTCATTCACCTTGCTCATCTGCAGCTTCATCTCTGGGTTATCAAAAGTTGAGCTGTGTACAACCTTGTCGAGGTAATAAACCTCCGTTAACTACAGTACTGCCCATGACGAGAAAAAGCTTGCAGGAAACAATAAGTTTTTCTTTTAGAGGGGTGTGTTTTAGCTCGATTAATTTGACTATGATAGGGTAAACAAGAAAACACTAGTTCGCATGCGTAGTCAAAATAGACGTTTGTTGGTAGATAACACTTCAATTCCTCAGGGGCACAATACTGCTGTTATAAAGAACCTTCGCTTAATGACTTTGGGCTCCAAATTTTTCTTTTGTCGAAGTTCACTATCAAAACCTCCCTGAAAAGTGTGATTGACTTGACTTCGTACAGTGGTCATCTTGGCTCAACTGATCAACTCGTTTCTCACCTGAATCGACCTGACAATATCTATCAGACTGTGAGTGTTAGTACCAGACTGCACGAGAACATCGCAAACCTCAGTGGTGTGAGAATAATGTCTGTCAATCTTTCCTTTGTATCCTTCGACCTCCGAATTTAACTGTTTTATTGTCACCCCCATAAAGATATATTGATTGTATTAAGGACTGCCATTTTGGTAGGAGCTTTCCGCCATCACTGTCAGATGGGTTTCCCTTACTGTCGTTGACACTCTTACTACCGGATCGAGACATCTATCCGCCTAAGAACGTTGGTACAGAAGCTACAAAAGCTGGAGGTGAAAACCAGTCGATAAATCCACACAGTCAGTAACAGAAGTTCTCATGGTTGTAGAAACCTAAACTTCACAAGTGGTTACAATTAGTTGTAGAAGACCAATGTGAAATGGGAACGCGTTGGTCAAGAAAGTCCCTTACATTTAGGCCAGACTTCTTGGTTGATGTTGAATAAAAACAGAAATAAAACAAAATAGAGGATTTTTTCTCCAATAAAGGCAAGTCGCCCTCTGCTCGTTACAGACAGGCGCAAGATAAGGCAACGGAGTTGACAGATATCATCTGGATTGGACGGTTGTGCATTGTCAAACCGACTAAATTTTATCTGTAGTTGTTATAGTCAAACTGTAACTATTAATGTCTACTTTTGATTTTTTGCATCTGTACTCACAAACTACTTTGGTCGGATGACGGCACATTCTAAATGAGCATCTCCTGATATTTAGTTGGCACTCACAGAGACAAAACAGCTTATTTACCTGACAAAGCATAAACAACATAAATTTAATTAAAAGTAGCATGCATCTGACTCTCCTGATTTACTAAAAGGAAAGATATATACTCATTTTTGGAAGGTATCCACTCAAAGAGTTTGTGCCACACTATATTCTCTAGAATGAGATACGAGGTTGAATTCCCATAAATTGCAGTTTGTACGATGATTGTGCAACCCTACAACAATGATGAAGGATCGGATATCGGAGCAATGGGCAGTCATATCCACAGGTATAAGTTCATGCGGACTGGGAATATATGTCAGGTTGCATACGGGTATAAGTCAGCCAACAAACAGTAAACAGTAGCCAAACACTAGAGAGTAACGGAACAATATTATTCTTTCTGAGCTCAGGTTATACATCAAGCAGCGTTGGGGGAAATAAACCTTTTCTTTATGGAGCTATGGTGCATGCCCTGATCTGCCCGGTACATTTAGAATAAGTTCGTTTGCGTTTACGAGAAATAAGCGTCGAAGGGTAACTATCATAAGCCCCCTGAAATTTTTTTAGTAAGCACTGATTTACCATGGATTCCATTTAATCAAATCGGCGAAAATGTCCACCCAAGCCCATACCAAGTCCAACAGGACCAGTGTATCGTTCACGTGGCTTAGGGAACGACAGTATGCTGAATCGTGTCATCTTTCTACGTCTGCTGAACAGATCATAGAGTAGATTTCTGTGTTGAGTACAAATCAGACTGTAACGAGTACGAAGATACACGAAGATCGTTCACGAATGGTTGTGTAAACTTTAATGATTCGCTCCGTGGTCCATGTAAAAAAGACGGCGGGTTTGGCCTTACAGTACGGTCTACCATTTCTCTTTGGGAGTAATGGGTCAGTTTTACCTTCAAAATATCCTTCATGCATGACTGTGCGAGTGTTACTTAGACACCCAGTCAAAATGTCCGCGTATCACAACATTAATTTTAGTCGAAAGTGTTTCTTCTAGGGGGTTTCACCCTAGATACAGAAATTTAACGATGGACTCCACTCTTGCTGTTCCAAAGTCATCACATAATACTCAGCCATCGTATGGACTACAGCGGTTTACAACTTAAGTACGGACTAGTCAGGTGTAATAGCTAACTATAAGGAATAAGCAGGTTATTTGCTGTTTAAAAATGTAATATTCTTTGGCACCCCATGTGGGTATGAACTAAACTGTCGAGGGTAGACGAACACTGACTAGCGACAAAGTTTAATAAGTACTGTTTAGGTGGTTTCATAATTTGGCAGCTACAATTTAATTCTGAACAAATTACAACGATTTTTGAGTGGTCACGTGATATACAGTTCAATATAAGGCTACATACTGAATGAAAGATCGATGCGGTTATCGTGACCGCCAGCGACTCTTGTTTTGAGAGGTTGTTTGTTGCACCAGATCCATTACAGTGTATATAAAAACTTAGAACAACGAACATGAACAGTACTTTACATGGCTGATGTATATTCACATTCGTTGGCAGAAGGGCATCGCATTCGCCTTGGTAACACTTCACGCAACGTATATAAATTTTTCCGAAAGTCACCTCAGCTACATCGTCTTTCTGACGTTGAAACATGCCCTTAAGGTCTCGTGCTTACCAGCCGTGCTATACTACTCAAAAACGGAAGTACATATTATGCAATATGGCGAAGGAGTTTGCTGCAACGATGTCAGACTATAAGCTGCCTAAGTGCAATTACAAATTATCATATTCAGAAATTAGGATTGTCTCATTGTCTGTCCTTTCGACCAGTTTCTTATCATCTATTTATGTATTCACAAAGCTGTTCAAGGAGGCAATAAATTCTGGGCTAAACTCACTCTGCTTGTTCTATTTATAATGATAAACGTTTAAGAACTTTTGAACAGATGTAACTTTTTAATCATTTTACGATGTTAACTAATTTTATTGAGAAGAGTCCAGTTTGACGGTTCTACGACATGTGTGCACTGTTGTTTAGTGGCGAGTGATGAGTGGGGTTCAAAGTTGAAGATCCACGTTCAGTTACTTTTCAAGTTAGTATTGAGGTGTATGGAAAAGGTAGACGTCGTCTTGTATATAACCGATTTCCTAGATATCACTGGTGCACTGTGTAAATCAGATTGTCTATTGAGAAAGAACCATCAGGGTTAAACTTTCCAACTGATTTATTGAAGTGAGTACAGCAGTGCTCAAACTATTATGCATGAAACACAAACAGGCTTTGATATCTACAACGGTTTCAAGATAAAAATTAACCTAAGCTAATGCACATATCTACCCTGTTCATCATCTCATATTTCAAATCGGTTATACCGTAATTATCCTGTCATTGTTCGTTAGCAAACCGTCGGTTTTTCGTCGAACCATCAAACCTGCACTCAACTCCATTGGCCACCTAATCGTTCAATCGTTTCGAATTGCCACTATCTGATTTTTCTCTAAAACCTGAAGTGCCAAACTAAACATGCACGTACTTGCGTGTTTGTGTGTGACACATATATACGACATGTAATGAAGGACATTTGACTTGGATTGTTCGAATTTGGTCACATTAATCATGATCGAACAAGCGCGCGCGCGCGGATGCACACAATCACAGACCAAAGCATTCACAACCTGCTCACACTCATCCATCAACGATCCGTTTTGCTGGAATAAATTAGTTTGAGAAATCAGAGGGAAATTGGAAATATTGAAATTGAAGATCGGATGTGACAAAAATTACATTGTAAATATACACTACTGATGAGCTGTAACAAGAGGGAAACCCGAGTCTAGTGTTTATTTTTGGGAAAGGCTGGCTGGAAGGGCCATCTGAATGTGAGGGCTGCAACTATTAGTGAGTATATTTCAACTTAAAATTTACCAGAACTATTTTGTGAAACGGTTATGGTAGGTTGTTATGAATTGCGAAGCAACGCACAGAAGGAGATACTACACTTGTTGAACAACAACAACTTAGAAACGAACGGAAAACCTATAATAAATCTTGAGCAAAACTTCCACCACTCATGACATGAGATTAACATAACCACTTTGAGATAAGGTTACAGCCAACAAGGAGCTAACCTAAGTGTATGAGTACAGAGAAGAATGTTAAGTGTCAGACAGCAGAAACAAACGGCTGATCATTGGGTAAGTGTTTCTTGACGTGAACTGTCAAGTTAGGGTTCGAAGGAAGTGTATTATCCAAAAAGTAGACCTTAACGTATTCCAACATATAATCCAGTAAGACATCATCGGCATATTTAAAAAAGAAAGACGTGAATACAGGCTTGGCTCAAAAATGTAAAAGTAAAAATCGTAAGGTTTCTAGTGAGTTAAAAGATACCCTGGTTATGGGGAAGTAAGAACGATGTGCGGTATGGCACAAAAGTCTGCTATGGTTGTTTGTTGAAATGGCATCTGACAGGTTTTAATGGGATAAGATTAAGATGGTCCAAACGAAGAAATTTGACGGGAACTTTTTGGGTTTCGTTAGGGAAGGGACCACTGAATTCGGACCGGCATCGGACAGCGACATACTGTCAATAAAGCGAGGAAGAGACCACCACTGAAGGTGAGGTACGACTGCATGTTCGATGTGCAGTCTTAAGTAGGAACATTACGATTAGTTCTCATGTCAAAAATGTTACAGTACAGCATCTTTGCCATTTTCCAGGTGCATGGGAGTGAATTTTTAAAAGTATTCACAGACTCAAGTGTGTGATCTGTGTGTCACAGTAGACTGGTAACTCTCGGGTGACTGTACCATGGTGAACACTAACATAAATTCATACAGTTTCTTACTACTAACCGGTAATCATAATGGCGCCGAACAGGATGGCGATCTCTGTGACTTCAGCCTGGACAGATACACCCAGTTGTAAGACCATCCATTGGAATTAACAAGAAAGTTACACTCCCAAAGCGACCGTGTAATGTGGACACCACTCACAAGGGACTGGGGTTTAGCCTGTGTGTGTGTGATAATTTCGCCACATCTAATGCGAGGTCAATGGTACAGTTGTAAACACGATTGCCTCATCAGCATGAGACGGTTTGAAAAATTCAGCAACACAGCGGCTTTGGACACCGATCTTTAATCCCGACGTGTAGATTCTAACAAATATCCTCCGTCGTGATCAATTTTCATCCGAATGGCTACACAACTAACACATACCAGTAGGGGGTTATCTAGTTTGTGCATGTACTTTGCATATTCGTGACTGATAATCAAGCAGCCAGTTATCAATTTCTACTATTGCCTTATATGTACGCGAATGAGCTAACCATTTCAGATTCTCAGGTGATCAATATACTCATAGTACACCGACTGCGAAGAGATGAACTATCTGTCAGGTTTAAGTACGTTATGTCAGTTGTATTTCTTTTTTTCTTTCGTATTAACCAACAATCATTATCACTAGCTCTCCTTTTCAATAACCCGAGTCGCTGTAGCCTTTTACCTACTATTTTCATCGGTTCTAATGGTGTATTTCATGATGAAAGGTTAACTCTAATTTTTGCCCCTCTTCTCCCTCCTTTTTAGAGTGCAAAAATATATTCTACTATAATGAACCACCCCTCGCATCATATTTTCAATGTTTTTTTAGCTGCTTTGATCTTACCAGTACAGTCTCATTAGTTTCTTTCTAGAAGATAGGGGTTTAACTTTCGTACTAACCTATCAACTGGCCAACCAGCATTGGCCAGCTGGACACAGAGGCCTCAATCACACCCCTGCTGGTCTTATTCATTCGAGTTTACACTGAATACTTGCAGCGTGAGTAAAAGCAAAGGTGAAGCAGTGCAGTGTGTCTGTGGTAAGTGCTATGTGCAGGTTTCCCTCGGTTTCAATCACTATGACAGGCTGACCAGAAATGATTGCTAACAACCGTGTGCTCTTGAGGTCCAGGTCTATTATGCTAGATTGGCGCGATGACAGCACCCGCGCTTTTGTGGCTTTGGGGGTCCGCACACACTGACTTTGTCCTGTTCAGATGCAGCCATGTCAAAACGACCGAAGAGGAGTAGGCATACTAGAGAAATTTCTACTCATAGGATCGTACTAAGTCTCAATGACTGCGTAGAAACGTTCAAGTTGTGGGGCACGATCCTATAGGTAAACAGCATAGGCACTCTTATAGTCCTTTCGCATAGTCTTTCGCATACGGAAAGGGTTTTAAAAATGTGCCATGAAACTAAAGCTTCCCGATTGTCCAATTGCTAACCATGATCACTAAGCGTAGACGACCCAAAGTTGGTGGAACACGAGTACTGGGACGCATAAAATGTGAGCACATCTTTCCGTAATATACGAGGCTCAATAAAGACTTATGATCAACATGATAACTACATTATTGTAGGAATTAATCAAGCTGTTATTTTGATCTTGATAAAGCTGGCCCATTTTGCGATGCAGGTACGTGTGCTGCACACATTAGCGCATTCCTCTAACCCATAACACATTTTACACTGTTTTAATTTATTGTCCGCCTTGGTAAAATTCGAAGTCGTCTACATGTATCCTACTTTCATTGTATCTCTCATCTGAGACTAGACAAAATCCACACTCCTTTTGATAGCGTAGGTTGAAATTCAGGAATACACTGTGAATACCGATTGACCATTTATCTCTCCACCAAGTGTCGACATATTCATCAGCTACAATTGCTCAAAATGCAGTACCCCCAGCACCCTGTTCATTTTCATTAATTGAGAACTGTAGTAACAATGTGTGGACTGCTCACTCTTTATACGATCCGTATAATACGGCTTATTTTGCTCACCTGAATGTTTAGAAGTTGATGCAGCAGAACTTACCGCTGTCAGAAGCGACGGCTAATAACTAGTGACGTTTCACATATAACATTTTATTACTTAGAATGTTATCGTAATTGATAATACCCGTAACTGGGTTATTAAATCAATTGATTAAGAACACGAAAGTCCTTGGGAGACGGTGAGTTATTTCCAATGCAATCAGTTACCACATTTTTTCCGTACCTCGTAACTCACTGCAAGTCACTATCTCATCCGGGGTTCGTAGCCTGGTGTATATGCTCGTTTTTGGCTTACACAGTTGCGGAAATCCACAGTGCTTTCTTGTCACAGTAATGGTGTGGATACGACAACGATTCAACCGTCTACTGGTGGTTTGTTCCTCATGATGAACAATTAGGTGATTCTGTAATCGATTCGTTGCTGTGCCATTTTTGTCATCATTGTGCATATTAGACAGGAAAACCAGTGAATGTTCACACATGTCTTATGTATTTCATGGTTGTGTTTCGAGTGTTACTTTCTGACGGCATAATGTTTGAGGCGTTGTGGAGCTCAGTGTTAATTGTTGAGGTAAATCTGCTTGTTCACTCACTCAACGAACTTCGGTAACCAATGAGTGTCTTGGTGGCAATACGTGCATTAAAAAGCAAAAATACTTTTCTCGAATAGAACTCGTACATTTTGCACCGAAGTATCTCATTACACTTTACAGGGTACCATCTCTTTTCGTTTTAAATGTATTCCTATTGACATGGTTTATACTCCCTAATTCGACTGTAGGCCCGCCGTATGTTTGAGTGTTATTTTTCGATTCCCACATCGTTGGTATTCCGGGATGGTCTCAAAAAGCTTCCACACTGGTACTCAACTGACTAGTCGTTCAGAGGGAACTTAAAGCATGTTGCGTGAATTTTTGGGTGTATGTGGTCAGTTAGTCGATTTAATGTCCGAAAACCATGGTGAATTTTTCAACAATACTGTTTTTTAATATGGTGATGTCGTTTGTGTTTAACTTCTTATTGGGTTTTGTCATGAATTCACATCGGAATAATTACTAACTGAAAAAGAGCGATGTGCACTGGATATTTCCCAGAAAGATGCTCTTATTTGAGATGCGAGTAAAAGATACTTTACCACCATTCGCCAACGTGGTCTGCTCTATTTGATTCCGGTCATTTGAAGGCATGCCTGTGAACGTCTTTCTCTTAGCTGAGTATGGCTGACAACCGTCACACTGGTGCAGTACAACAATTTGCACTGTACTTTCCTCCGCCTGATATGGACACGTTTGCAAATTTAATTCTTTTCCGTAATTGTGCTACTCGTAAGTAGTAAGTATATTCCAATTGTTTTACTGATTATATGCGACTGGAGCGTTTGCAGAGAAAGGAGGCCGTCGCCAATGTATCCTATTATTTTTGCAGCTGAGTAAACGTTTACCCACGCTTTTCATGTCACCTAGTGTCATTTCAAAGATTAGCGGGATTATTACTACCTGGTTCGTTGTTTTCCTTCCTCATCGTCTAACGTCGTTTATTAAGGAATACAGTCCAAGACGAATATTCCCTTTAGCATCAGGCCTTTTTTACTTTGACATTATATTTCGTCATTTCGTTTTTATATGTTGTTAATTCAGAAAAGAAATTTCGTTTATAAAACGGTGGACTGTTGCATAGTTGTATCTGTATTTAAGAAGCTGTGTAATGACTAGCGATCGTGGGGTTTCTCTAAGGATCCCGGCTGCGACCGTGTTTTGTTGCTTGTCTGTTCTGTACGTATGATCCTGTGTACCTTTTGCGGTAGACGCGGACGTCTTGACTCATATCTGTACTCTACAATAGTTAAAACAAAAGACCGGGTAATGGACAACGACGTTTATCCTAAGTAGTCTGGGAGACGGAGCCGTAAACAAAACACGGCAAAAAAGCATATCGTGTACACTCGACTAACAAGCAATCGGAACTTCTTGTTATGACATCGGATGATCGAACAAACGAGGGAGG
>JTDE01000202.1:309618-340177 GCA_014338405.1 Paragonimus skrjabini miyazakii | reverse complement strand
ACTGTCAAAAAATGGTGTCTTCCATGTTTCTGCCTCCAAGAAGCTGTTTCATGTGTCTTAGGAGTTGGGATGGCTTGCGGTCGCCTAGTTCCATTTCAGAAAATAGTTGGTCTAGCTTCCGCTGTTCAGAAACACCTACCCTGCTAATTAAGTCGTCTTTCGGTTTATCGTACGGTTGGTCCTCAGGCATGTTGTCAATAAGATCCGAGACTTCTTCAGCGATCTCGGTCGGGATGGACTGAACTATGTAAGAGTACATCATGGTTTGTGACTTAATGCGCCTCGTTCGAAAGAGAGCTTCAACTTGTCCAAACCAGAGAGGAGGATCGTTGTCTCCAAATTCAGGCAGTTTGATGTGCACGGATGCGGTCAGCTGCTCGGTTGAATCGTCGTAGTCGGACATGTTAACGGAGGACACTTTTAACACGCAAAACGAATGGGATGGTGAACACGTTAACGCTTGAAATAATCGAACAAAACAACGAGAAAGAGAAGTAAACACAACGTGGAGGTACTGAGAGTTTGATGACTATTGACAATGGAAAAAAGGTGAGGAAAGGTTTACAACATCGGGGCTCACCAATTTGTAGTGGTCAGGACTAGTTGCTGAGTGTACATCACTAGGCTATCGATGACAACAAAATGAACGAATGAGACAAAACAGTTATAAAGTTCCAGCAAGTTATGGTAATCAAAAGGGTTTGACTCACAGGAAAGTGCTCACAAGTGCTCGAGATGACCACCACAATATTCCAAATTACCAGTATTCGGAAGTGGGTAACATTACAGAGTTGCCGTGGACTGCTGAAGCGTGATCAGGCATGCGACGATGTTCGTAGTACAACGGAGCTAAAACATTGGATGATAGATCCGTGTAGTATCGTCAAACGACTGCGCAACGGAGAGAAGAGCAGACTGACGTGCACAAAATTTGTATTGAATTGTAAAGTCACTTTTATCAATTTTAACAAAATGCAAAGGTGATACCAAAGGTTGTTGTAAGGAAATGAAGCATCGTTTGCAAACAAAAATAAAAAAATCTCTACAAGCCGCTTCTTTTGTGTCCAGAAACGTCCTAAGGCAGAGATATGAGGACCAAAGAATTTACGAATATCGCACACAAGTACATCTTCTTTTACTGGCAGTAGTTGAACTAGTAAACGGTCAGCGTTGTCAGAGTTTGAGTCAGGTGACGGAACTCTGGATAAGTAATCAACGCAGGGACTAGTTTTTGCATGACGATGAATAATTATCCAATTGTAGGAGCTAAGAGCAATGTTTCAGCGTTGCACTATGGCAGCAGAAGACTTTGCCAGAGATTTGCTGAGATGATACAAACATTTTAAAGCTTCATGATCCGTTGCATTAGTGAATGATGGTCCAAAAAGATATTCATGAAGTCTTTTAATAGCTCAGTATACTCCAAGGGCTTCCCGTTGAGTCTGAAAGTATCCACGTTAGGCTTTAGACAGACGACGTGAAACGCATATAACAGGTCTTCCACTGTGTCTAGGAACCGCACCTAGTCCAGTGGGAGAAACTTTGGTAATTACAGTTGAATGGTCTTTGGCAGAAAGCGGTTTTAAATTAGCAGTAGTTTGAAGATGGTGAAACGAAGTACGGTGCAGTTTTTCGTGGTTAGTTGACCAAGAAAAATTATTGGTGGATAGCATGTTGAACAAAGAAGTGGCACATTGGGCAAAATTCCGAATAAAACGTGAGTAGTACTGGAGTGCAGCCGAAAGAGAACAGAGTTCATGAAGGTTATTGAGTGACAGTACATTCACTACTGGAACTAAGCGTTGTAACTCTGGCTTGAAAAAATTGTTATCAGCAACATAACCAAGGCATGAGAAAGACAAAACTGAAAAATTACATTTCGTTGGGTTAATGGCTACGTTGAAATCAAAAAATCGTTTCAACAGAGAAAGTCTTCATTAATTGTATTTATGACATCCTGGAATACAGCTGGTGAAGCGTTTAAGCCAAATGGTAGAAAATTGTATCGATACAGTCCGAATGGTGTAGTGATCACAGTCAAATTACTTGATACTTTATCAAGTGATATTTGTAGGTAGGCTTCCTTTAAATCAATTTTTGAGAAGATCCTAGAACCTGACAAACGATACAGTAGATCCTCGGGCTCTTCTGTTGTGCAAGTACGTTGAAGTAGACGTGTATTCAACGTTAACATGTAGTCACCACAAATTCCCGGTGTAATCCCATCAGCTTTTAATGGTGTCTCTATTGGAGTCGCCCAGTTTGACGAGTCAACAGGCGTTATCACCATTTTGTCACACATGGATTGCAATTCTTTACGTACAGGTTCTCGTAAATCGAATGGGATGATTCGTCTCCTAAGACTGGGTCCCCAGAAGCTTCAAGATTTACCTTTGGTATTCGCATTCCCCCTGTGACTTTACAGCAGTCTATTATAATTTGTCTAATGTCAACGTCGTTCACTGACATCAGTAGCGAAGTGTCAGAATGTAGTAGTCGTGAAACGTTGAGTCCAAGAACAGAAGGACCTGAGATTGAAACTGAAAATTGACGATCAATATGACTAGCATCGGGAAACTTCACCGATACGGTGCAGCAGCCTAAAAGAGGCAAGTAATGACAAGTAATATCACGAATGTTGACATGTGTGGGCTGCAGAGTGGCATCAGGATAAAATACAGCTAGATGTGCATATGAAGTTATTGATTCGACACTACCGGTGTCAACAATAAACTTGTGACTTTTGTTTTCAAAACATGAGAAGTGTTTTGGGGCAGAATATACAGAGTAAGAGTAGAAATGTCATCAATCAATGGTTGGACGCTCAAATTAGAATTTGTCGTTAAATGACACAAACGTCTAGACTTACATACCGACTGGATATGACCCCCTTTGCCAGAACTTGGCCTGTCTTTGTGGACATGAATACCGGGAATGATTGTGTCCACAAGATGCGCATTTCCCAAATTGTTGCACAGCTGAGTTCGCACTACTTCCTTTCGAAAACTGAACGGATGGTCTTGGCACACAGAAATCAGTACACGGTGTGAAGGTGTTATCTCGTTTCGGTCTTGGATTGTTGCCTTTAGAATAATTGCACGGAACATGAGTAGTCTTCGTAACTTATTTTACATCCTCATACTGTTCACACACTTTGCGAATAATCTGGGACCTTTTGATCATGATGCAGTTTTTGTTGTAGCTTTGGCAAGTTAATACCAGCAATAAACCGATCACGTAGCTGATCTTCCAACTGGATGCCGTATTCACGCATGGCTGCTTGTGTTTGCAATCGTAGGACGAAATCACGAATCAATTGATATTAAACTTGACTCTTTCAATTGCCACAAAACTCACCGGTTTGAAGTGTTGAAGGAGTATTTTCTTTAGCATGGGCTAAGAACAATTGATTGGTGTCTCCGGAAAAGCCCAGTTTTTGACGAGAGCATAAACTTCCTGCCGATGAAATGTAGGAGGAAAACAACCTTCTTTTTCTAGTTCAAATCAGATTTTTGTGAGGCACCAAATGTCAAACCTCTCCAAATAATCTTACACTTCCCTAGCATTTGAATTAGGGGATAGTTGATTCATTTCAGTAATCATTGTGAACTATGCGAAAGCGCGACGTCAAATGTTGTAACTAGAATTGGACTATATAAGATCACGATCGAACGTATAAGAATCGTAAAACACTATTGAGCACAACAACACAGAAAGTATATTGTCGTGTTGTACGTATCAACCAATTGTACAAGATAGTGGAATAGTAAAATAATTACATAACAGAAGGAGACAAAGCATTTCAATCATGTTCATCACATTATCCATCCAACCTCTTTTATTGCTTCATATGAAAAAACGGTTCCATTTTATGGTAAAGTTAGTACTGAAAAGTCAATACAAAATACTTATATCCACTCGTTTTTGATTCCTAACTGTTCCGAATTATTGCCGTTATGTAACTCATCGGACTCGGAACGACATTGTGTGGGATTGAACCCATACTGGAACCCGCATCACCTCAATTGGCAGTCCTGAAACGCATCAGTTGTTGGTAGCTTAAGTCACCATGTCAGCTTCATTGGCGCACCTTAAGTTTAATCCCGAGGAAACGTTTGCTTGAACAAACAATCAATTGTATGGTCTAGAGGAAGACAAGAAAGAATATATTGTAGCGGTTTGAAGTACGCAATCGGGAATGCAATTTTTTCCGACCGAAAGCTAGTTTTTATGCAGTAGCAATGACACAACAATTGAGTCAGTGAATTTGTAATGTAATCCGTATTATTCACGGCGTTATTATTCATGCAGTTAAATAACAATAGCACCTTGTTAAGTTCAAATTCACAATCCCTAAATATACATTCATTCGTAATCAAGGCATTTTTTCTATTATCAAAGAGAGACATTATTATCAGCAGCCGTTTACTAAACGTTTCGATGCCGAACCACAAAGTCTATTTCGGTCAGCGTCGACGAATCGCAATGCTAAAGCGCGCATATCTCATCTCCTCAATCAGAATGGATCAATAAAATCTGAAGCTAAATAGGCAAGTATTGTTGCGAAAGTTTCAAGTATTACTTTTGAACGTAGGCTGTCCCACTAACAGTGTTTTTCTGTCATGGAATTAGAAGACATGCAGTCTGTGGACAATTTGTAATGACCTAATCAACCAAATGATAAAAATGACAAAAATATGATAACAACAAAGAAGAGTTGTAACAGTGATGGAGAGGCGCTGGAAGTATGCATACAAATAAAACGGAAGACGTATCAATAAAAATGAAACGACTCACTTACAAGTCAAGGTCCATTAAATTGAATACATCACTACAACAGAGAAGGAGAGCACAAGAGGGTAAGTTTGGAAGACGAATGATAGGTAATTCCACACGCGTGGTTGGATGACGAACGTTGAGCATCGGTAGAACAACAGATACGCGGGGCTAAACTATTTCAAAGTGCAATAGCCCCATCAGCCCAAAAATCCACACAAAAGAAGAAGATAAAAGCGGTGCGCGGTAACTTCTGTTTATTCTTGTTGCTGATCAAATTTATAGTGATGGTGATGCTTTCAGTCAAGTGTACAGATGAAGTTAACAGAACGGTATATACGAAGACGTACAAAAATGAATTACAAAACATGACCATGAACGATGGACACTAACTTCTTATATTACCTTTCTGGATAAGATGCGGATTCTCAAAGACTGTTCTGCCGGTACACATCCTTCCAAAGGTCATTTGCAAAGTTGTTGAACAGGTTTTCGAGTTTGCTAATTTATTGGTCATCCGATCTATTTTCAATCGATCAGTACACAACAGTTAGAAACTAGCGAACCCTTGTCTTCGAAGGGAGTAGACAAAATTTTCCTAATGATTATCGTCCAGTAGCCTTGTTTACGAGTGCCAGTATAGTATCAGATACATTTGTTTACGACTTGTTTCCTGGCTATCTTCCCTCTCCTAACTTCTGCAAACAAATAGCGCGGCTTTTGAAAGGAACAATTTGTCACCAAGAACCTCCTGCTAGCCACTCAGTACTGAAAGAAATCAGATGATCAAGGGACCAGGGTGAATGTTGTGTACTTAGGATGTGCCAAAGCTTTCGACCGTGTTAATCACGCTGCTTCGTTTGACAAATTGCACCACTACAGAATCTTACCTCACCTATCGGTAGTATAGATTGCGCGTAAACTCTGTTTTTTATTTACCGAAAAAGTAACAAGTGTGTTCCCGATAGTTTTGTTCCTGTCCCACTCGAGTTTCTCACCTTTATGAATACTCGGCCTATTTTGAACTTGTCTTCCTTGTTGTTGGTTTTAGACAGTTTCAAAAGTTGGCGTACTGGGAACACTTCTGACGTTTCAGACATGCTACAGAAAGCTCCCGACAGTCTGAATGAATGGTACCATGTAACTAAGCTTGCTTTTAATACTGTAAAGTACAGGGTTATGCACAATTACTATCCGACAAGTACCAACCATATCTTGACAGTTTTCCGATTCAGACAGTCTTGGATGAGAACGATTTCTGCACACTGATCTCCCATACCCTTTTAAACTCACTCAACAGTTGACAGAGTTCAGGAGAGGCTACTAACGCTTTGTCGCTACTCAAGAGACTTTTCACTAGGTTTGATGTTCGCTGTTTTACTCTGTTATACAACGTTTTTATCCGTCCACATCTCGAGAATGAATGTGTGATCCGACCGACTTATATTTAATAGGATAAAATGCTTTCCAAGGGAGTGCAAAAAATGCTAACGGGACGGTTCGAGCCCTCCAATCCAAGCATTTCGAATTTAAACTTTCCGATTTGAATCCCTAGTTAAAGTAATTTCATTTCTGGGTTTTCATTCCTCATACCAACTAGCCATTCATGCAGTTCCTGTTAAGCAGGACTGGTAGTAATTCACTGAAAGGTCACCTTCGCAAAGTATAGGCCCAATATAGCCAGTTATAGTGTCATCATAGCTTATTATCACTACGAGTTTGTAAGGCGTCCAATGTTCTTCCCAACCTTGTTATGTCTACTGGTTCTGTTTCCGTTTCCTTGGATTGGGTGGACAACTACTTGCAATCGTAGTTCAGATTCTGCACTTGTTTTCCAAGTATTGTTTCTGCTTTGCGATTCTACCTCGAGAGATTCCGTATCCTCAAAAGCATTTATTTACTACTCCCGTCATCACTCCACCGATCAAGTAAAATAGTGAACTGTGCAAAAGTAATATATTCGAAAAATGTAATACTCGCCTTCATCCTCGCTCAACACGATAGTGTACAAATCAACAATTCAACGTGCATCACCCGTTTGTAATGAAATTGGTCGCACCAATCTCGTCCCGCTTCTAAGTTCTTTTCGAGCTTAAAACTAACTTACCTTTTCACCTTTTCTTTTATCATATCTCAGGCTGATATCTATCGCCTAAACTTTGAAGTGAGAAAGATATCCGAGAAACCGTGATCACCAAAGCTTGCTGCTTCCCATAATTTTTAATCTTCACGAATGATTCCTTTCTTTCCATATTATTCCATCACTATCTATCTTACTTTTTACGCTGGCCTCTAGCACTTGAAACAATGAACCATTGGACGTCAACTAATCTCATGGATAGGTGATATTAGCTCACCATTTTCCGCATCACGTGCGGAATCTTTAGCATCCTCCTTTCCCGAATTGCCTTAGCAGTGCATACCCGTAACTGCCACCCGGCCAATGTTGGAGCTTGCGGGCCCAAATGAGCAATTGCAAGTCAATGCGTGGTAAGAGGAAATTTACGTTCACCACATTAGTGCCAGAAAGAAAATAACATAGGGTTAAATTTTGACTACGATGTTTTCTTGCAGAGTATACACACTGTTGATTATCAGTAACTGTTTAATTCCTAACCTACTTCCATTAAAATGCTAAGTCAGTTAGGTGCATGTAAAATTGAATGGTAAGTGGGATTATCAGTAGGAAAGGAGAGAATAAATGAAATTGGCATTGATAGTAACTAAAAACTATAGGTCGCGTCTCGAAAAGTTCTTTCGGCCCGCGTGATACCCGCATATGGCTCGTGTGGAGCTATTAGAATATGCACCCATTTAACGGAAACAGGCCAGATTCCTTGTAGTTGGAAGTTGACAGCCATTTCTCTTATTTATAAAGGCGGAGTTTGCAGTGATCTAGACAAATACAGAACTTAGAAGATGATGCACACTGAAATCAGCTAGAATCTCAAGGTTTATTTCATGCGACGAAACAAAGCTTTTGAGAGGAACCCTCCTTTTTGACCAACCTTAATTTAGCTATGGATAACTAGATACACTCAAGAGATGAGGGCCTTGAGGTTATTGTCACGCACCTTAATTTCGCCAAGGTTTTTCATCTTGCAATTCCCTTAGCGTTCTGGATGAAGAACTACTTGTCCAACCGTTGCTTCTATGGTTGCGTATTGCACACACTGTCGAGCACTCGTACGGTTACGTCAGGAACCTGACGGTGCTCCATCGGCCAGTATCTTACCACTCTTGTTGTCCATCTATGACCCTACAGAACTCTACTCAAAGCTGCAGTTTATTTATTCGCATGACATTAAATTGTGGTTTACCATAACTCCAGACGGTGATAGTTCACTTTCACAGAGAGATCTAGGTACTAATATCTCAGTTCATTTTCATAGAACGCCCCAATAAGCCACTCTTCCTTGCTCATTTCCTGGAATTAACATTCAGGCGTTCATCACATAACTCCGGAATGATATCCATTATATCATTGGTCACTCACCAAAAGTATACGCAGACCCACTTCACACCTACCTTCAGTCCTTGGAACTCTTAAAGTCCTTCCGTCTCGAATGTAGGCATCCCTGAGCATTTGTACAAATGCTTTATTCCGATTTTTATTCACCCACTGCGTCCTCATTTCTGTTTAACTTCCACCAACTTCCGTAGACATGGGTTTAGGGTTATTTGTCGATGTTATCGAATTAAAGTCCGTAGATTTTAATTCACTGTACTTGTGTTTGCCATGGAATAACCGTCCGACTGAAGGCGTTAAAATTGACATTGTGAAAGCCCTGTACCACTGACTAGGGAAACTTATGCAAATCGGGCTTAACCGGGTTGATAGCAGTGAATAACCCCATCAAGTAGTAGGATGCCAAATGTCTGCCCATCGATCCGTCTACATAGCTGGTGTGTTACACTTTACTTTACAGATGCGATTTTATGAATTATTGGTCAATATATCATCCACACATTTGATAGTGAGAAGCGATCTCCATGTTTCCTACTTGTCTACTTGAATCCGCTGCTAATTATTTTTGATAGGAAACTGCTAGATATGCGTTTATAATGTGTTAACGGAACGTCGTAGTAGAATACAATATCTGGACACCTTAATTGCATCACTGCTACAGTGAGCAACGTGAAACTAAATCAACGAGAACACAAACATACTGTGACCTCCCTTTTCCGCTTGTCATTAGAAACTAGCGAAGACAAATGGAGCCGATGTAGATTTCATGATCAGTAAACCTGGCGAACAGTGAGTGTGATGTTTCATAATAACACAGAAGATAGTTACTGCTTTTCTCTTAATTCGGGTATAACCAAGTTGAATAACACTGAATTGTCTAGAAGTGCACAACGCAAGATTATCGCTTTCTTTCCAAACAGCTCCAGTTCTATTGATAAAACTGTACGCTCTCAAAACTGATTTCAACTTTGGTGAAGAATGAACATAAAACAACTTTGGTTGACAGTAAATTCAAAAAGTTTCGAAGTGGTACTTTGTGCTTATCGGTCCACAGGATAGAATTTTGATTTGATGGTTCAAAAATAGAGCACAGTTTGTCAGTAAAACCTGTGAAAAATTTGGAATACTATTGTAATGACCCCATTGAAGAAAACATTTCATCAAAACTTATTGGTAACATGCTTGTTGACTATAACATAGCATTTTCAACAATCGCACTTGATTGTTGCCAAAAAAGCACCGGGTAAATGTTTACGATCTTGACGAACTTAAGTTTACTCGATTTGACAGCCTATATATGAAAACATGAGATATCAAAAGTACACGGGAGAGTATACAGTGACACAATAATCATACTATTCAGATGAGATATATGGTTGATTGTCACAAGCAATTTTAATGGAAGGGTGCATAACAACACCACCTCGATAAACGCTTACTCGCGGTATCTTGGAGCGTAGGGAGTGAGACATTCAAACCAAAAGACCACGGATCATAACGAAACATTTTAAACGGAAAGCTGATTGTACCAATTACATTGACCCACTATCGAATGGAATCTACGTATATATTTGTATATATGCTTTTCTGAGATTAGGCCCAGAGAATAATTGGGGGTCATTAAGTTTATGCAAAATACCATGCAGTTTGACTGTAGTACAACTTCAGTACGATGAAAATTGGTTTCGCTTTTGCTATCAAGTTTAGGTGAATTCATCAGGAATGTCACAAAAGATTGTAACTGGACCGGTGTCAGAATACGCCTCAGTCAACCCCCTCAGAACCTTAGCAACCGGTTCAAGTGAAAGAAATTTGCTAAAGATACAGTGCTTTATAAAATTGATGTGTCAATAACATCTGGGCTTAGTGGCTTAGTACGCACTTCTCAAGAAACCCGGGAGAACGGATGCAGTAACTCATGTAGCTTAGGCTGAACCGGACTGATGTCAACCATAAGAAAAATGCTTGAAAATTCTATATTTTTGAGACAAATAACGGATAGTCCAGAAACAATGAACAGAACAGGCACAAACGAATCTTTAAGATGATCATCATAGTGACAGATTACGCGAGCCGGGAATTTGCAGGGAACGTCTAGTAGTACTCATCACAGAACTGTCAGTCTGTTTTACTAAACACTAGGATTTAGACGCTGAACCTAATTAAGTTTAACTAACATAACGGAATTGCCTTTGTCAGAGATAAATGAGTGTGTAACGCGAAAGTCGATGACACAAAACGGGGTAACAACGCGTGGCAGAAAAATAACGAAAGACTTCAAAGGACAAGAGAAATTACACTGCATCGAAGGTATTCGCATCAAAAACATGCCTTAACACTTGGATAAACAATTTGAAAGTGATTCATCCTGCCAAAAATTCAATCACATTTTTCAGAAAATTTCAAGTATGTTGAAAATAGCTGTGACCACAATATTTGCAGTTGTTCCATAAATGCCGTAAACTGCTCATTGTCCAAAATAATTCAACATGTCAGTTCTTTGCTATTGTTGCCTTTTGAACTTGCAGTTGTGATTGGCCAAGATAATGGCTATGATAAGTATTAGTGTACAACACCACCAGTTTTTCTGTTATGTTCCCTTCATCATCTAGACATAGTCAGTCGAAGGCTCAAGCAGATTGAAAATTAGATTCTTGTAACAATAATAATTTCCCTTATAGGTCACATATATGAAATTCAGTAACTTGGTAATTACCGAGTTTGGTTTGTAACTAGTAACTATAGTTACACCCAGCTACATGTGTTTAATGTAAAATACTAAAGCCTTATGTATCTTATGATTCTTTCTCATTAAAATATTTTATTTTTGCCTTTTAGTTCATTCGAAAGTAATTGAATGTAAACGCTATCGAAACAATTCATTGATCGTTTCATCTGAAGGTTTAAACGTGAACCTCAGACATACCGAGTACTTCAAAATCATGCAAACTAACCTCTCAACAACAAGGAGAAAATGATCTGTGTTTCCCTTTTGATATCCTGCTAATATTCTTCTTCAAATTTTCCCTAGTTATAGAATAGAAGAAAGAGCGTGGCCAATATATGCTTACGGTAATTCATCATCAGATCAATACAGTTATATAGGGTATTGTTATGTGTGTAAATAGACTGAGTTGTTTAATTGACTGGCGAAGGAAAAAACACGCCTACGTCTCAATACCCATCGCCCATCATTTTAGACACGGGATAGGTTTATGCCCTTTGACAGAAACCAATTGTCACCACGGGTTCGGATAAGGGTGGATATCCAAAATTGGGTAAGTTATACCAATGCGTACTAGGGCAACTCAAACCCAAATATCGGTTCAGAGCAGTATTTGAGAAATGCATAACGTGAAAAAGTGCTTGAATTGTTGATAATGAAATTGATCACGTAATGCGAGTGAGGTAATCGTATGCGACCACGGAAGATAACCGAAGAAATTTTCAATTCTCCATCCACTGTTTAACGATATTTTCAAATTAAGACCGCCATACGGTTACCAATATTTGGGAGGAGAAACTTTACGGTATATAGACAACACCACCGAGGGACAACAAAATTTGCGCACGTTCTGATGGCATTTTTTAGGCGGAATGTCTATCGTTAGCAATAAAATACATGTCCTTGTATCAAACTGTCCCATATTGAGTACACATCAGTGTTTGTATAAACAGCTAGACGGAACTACTGGAAATGATTACCTCCATTTAAGATTGTTTGTAGTCAACTTAGCAGTCAGCTCACTTGTGACTTTTAGAACTGTTCAAGAATGGCATGAAAAATGTTGAATGCCTATACCAAATTCTTTAAAACCAGAAGAATAATGTGCCTAAGTTGAACACTTGACAAATCGTTCGATAAATTCCTGTCAAGATAAACAGAGTCCATCATCAAAATGTGAAGATTCGCATACGACGAAAAGTGCATGATCAGTGGCGATTAGCTTTGCTACGATATAGCGGAAAAAGTTAGATCCACCTACTACAAGAGGGGATGGAATACTGATCATATCACAGGCAGGGTAATGCAAGTATGGCGTTCTGGTGTATATCTGGCGCTGTCATAATTTTCAACGTGTTACGTCGCACTGAGTCGTCATTCGTCTTGACACGATGCACAGAAATATGTTGTTGCGTTAGTGTTCGTGGCCAAGGGTTATACGACGATGATGGCACAGCCAGAATAGCTGAACATTTCGGGCGGCTAGTGAGAGACGCTGTGTCGAGCGGTGACCAAACAAACAGCCGTTTTTGTATTCCATATTATTCTCTTAGATGTAGAGCAGGAGGGTGCGAACGTCGAGAAATCTCGCAGTATCGAATACACGTTAGTGAGGTGATTAGTCTAATTGCGTACATGACAAGTTCGGAAGGATAAACAAGATATATATACGAACAAGTGCATTGGGTGTGTGGTGATAAACTGGAAGGGGTAACACCTATGTTAGAATAGAGAAAAGTCAGTTACTGATAAGACCATTCAAATCGTTACATGTTTACTACTAAGCGTTATTACCTATATTAACGTTCTGAGTAGTCATTTGTAAAAGGCCATCCTTCAAATGGGCGTAAACTCCCAACATCAAGGGCTTTGGATTGCCTCCACTAAAGCAATAGAATACCTGTTATATTGGATGTTCAATAACATGGAATTCAAAATGACGGATAGAAATCATAAACGTGAATCTCAGGCACCCCTGAATATTAACACAAATTTTATTCTGGTTTGCTATTAATTAATGGCTAAGAGCGAGTCATTTTATAGCACGTTCGTTCCGCAGCACTATATTCAGAATATCATTCTTCGCCTATGTTAGAGGCTAATCGCTTCTTTTCGCCTATGTGACAAGCAAACATTGAAGACGCACACAGTCATATGAATCAGAGCAATTAGTCATGACAGATGCGAAATCGGAAGCAGAAACGAGAATGACCACAAACAGTGCATGATGAAATACACGTTTGTTTTTGGACAAGCATTCTAAGTCAGTCTGCTCACGAAACCCAGATCATCTATCACACCACACCAGTCAAAATGTATACAAAGTATGGATGTTAGTTGTAAGCATATCAACTGAAAGCAAAGTAACTAAGTTTTCTCAACAAAGTTGTTAAGTTTGTAATGTTGACTGGTGTGCCCATAGAAGTACATGAATGGCGAGTTTATCTTGGAGTAAAAGGGTGTACGATACGGTGCAGAAGACAGACACGACACTCGGATAGAAATACAAGCCTCCAGCAAAGGACGAGGTACGGTGTGATGAATTTCATTTGTACACAACAGAAAATGTCACAAACTGACCATGCAGAACTGGGTGTTTATTGCAGTCCTTATGGATTGACTGATTATTTGACCAGGAAGATATCCCAGATAAGTCTCGTATGTTCATTCACGAACTAAAAAAACGCATTTAACCGGGTGTAATAAAAATGCAATCGAGATGTACTTGGTACAAAATGCAATGCAGCCGTGATAGTCTAGTGGTTAGGACATTGCGTTGTGGCCGCAAGAACCCAGGTTCGAATCCTGGTCACGGCAAATTAGATTTTTTAGAGTGAACTTTGGATACGCAGATGTGCACGCGAGCAATACTCATTCTAATTACCTCGAGGTGTCATATTTATGAATAATTACAGGTGCAGTTACCCTTGGGTAAGCGTGAATTCGAAGTATTAGTAACTGAACATAAACTTCATTCGGCAGCCATTTTATATTTTTGATAAGCGGTTTGGTTAATCGTAGTCATTGATTTTGACTTGGGGATATTTGGATGCGAGTAACCATATCCGTACGCTTAATTTCTGAATGGATTTTAATTTGCCTATTTCAGGATATCCTGCTGTTTTGTGTAGCCATTCTTCTCTGCACCACCCGGTTAGTCATGTTCAAACAATGACATGCATACACATTCGTATTTTCAGATACACGAGTCGTTTAAACGACAATTGTGACAACACTCAAGTAGACGGAATGAGTACAGGCATAGGTTCACAGACTGCGACACGATTGTATACGTTTGTTGTGACTTTCACAACCAACCACACACCATGTGAATATCCAAGACTTGATGATACTTTAGATGTTCACAACGTCCTGTTTTACTCTCTCTATCGTAATTATATGTTTTGGCTTGTTCTCGTGATGAACAACGGACAGTTATTGTAATCTTATTCAATATATGATACACACTACAGTTCCCCAATTGATTTTTACTTAAAACCATTTTTTAAAGTAGTCAGAGTTCTTATGTATCATTTTTCGAGAAACATACACATCGCGTTCAGTTATTCACTTTATTTTCTCCATTAGATTTTAATTAATGGTAACACCGTTAACCAAATGTGTAATTATTATCAGTTGAACCGCATTTCAGATGATATCCTGAGAACTCTGGAACTTTCCAAATGTGCATATCAGATGAAGTTACCACTTTCTCTGCTTTTAAAATCATATACAATCTCTCAACTTTTTTAGTCCACCAAGTATGAGTCATTGCTTTGAAGAAATAAAAATCCCGCACTACCTTCCATGGGAATTTAGAGTCAAAGTTTCACTATTTCCTACCTTGCTTCGAATACAAACTGAACACCACTCACAATTAAGTGCTTCTAGTCAACCTCTTTGGATAAACAGCACTAGACTTAGTTTCATAGACCTAGTCAGGGGTTCATATCTTTGCAGTGGTTCGAATCCAGCCAAAGTCCAGATATTTTGTAATTGAGTCTCTTCTAAATTCCATGTTCCTCAAACCGTGTTTAATTACTGACCGTAGGTAGTATACTCAAGGAAATCCGTAATTCCTCTTGAGAAATCGTTAGTTTTAATACACCGCCCACGCCCATTAATAATATATCAGCTGGTAAATTACTGTGACCATTTTCGTGACACATTGCGACTACTGTTTAACTCTGTCACGCATTCGATCTATAGAACATGCTGAAGTTTACATAAAAAATGCAGTCAGTAGAGGGAAATACCAAAGAAGCAATTTGTGCTTATTATGCACAGTGTTATAAGTTGTAAAAAATACTCATCAAACCAAACATGTAGAAGGCTTTCTCATCCGTTTGGGGTCACCAACACAAATGTTAGAAAGTGCAGACAAATTTTAAACATTTTGGAACTGAGATGCTATGGTTTAGAGGAAACTAATCAGTCAGAGGCGACAAATATCTCAAGACAAATATGAATGACTGAACGAGTATCCACTCAAATTATGTGCGACAGAAGAAGAACAAGCTGCGCGATTCATCACGTTGTACGTGCGGAAACTGCAGTGATCACTCATAGATCACAGAATGAAAGTAGTACAAAAACGGTGCGAGACGCAAGTTGAACTGCAATGTATTCAAAGAAAGAGATGCAATGGATAATAATAAATGACTATCAAAACATTTCAATGGATAGTGGAATAAAGGTGTGACGAACCCGTGTTTTCCTCAATTACTTCTTATATTGCTACAATCAGAGAAGTTTCATAAAAATGTCGAGACAGATCACAAAATCCATGGAGTTAATATTAAGGTGTGATGCTGATAGCAAATGCTGTCCCCTACATAATTGGTTAGGCCTAGACAGGACGCTGCTTGGATGCTACGTCACATTGTCAGAGTCAAAAGTGTATTTGCCGCTGGAGTGGGTAGGATTAAACTTTGGCCACAGAAGCTAAAAGGACAGAATAGATTTGCCGTGAAAACACAGGTTAGGGTTATGTAATCTGGTTGCAATCGATCTGGCAGTCATCAGAATCAATAAACGAACTGTCCTATGTTGAGAAGTGGCAAATCTGGAGAATATTCCGAATGCTTTAGTGACGGCTGTGTGATGACCGAAGTCGGTGAGATGTGCGATTGGGGATCTAGTAATTGTTCTTCGACAACTCATTTCAATCCAAATTAACTGGTCTTTTAATCTCTTCTGACAAATCTCTAATCGTTTGACCAACGAACTCTAATGTACAACAGCAGAACGAAAACAAACATTTCAGTGTTAACTGATTACACTCCGTTAGCTTTTTTTTCAGGTCTAGTCTCATTTTGGGGGTCAGTAATCTGTTGTGCTGCTACTTCCTTTTTGTCTTTTCACTCTACATCATCTTATCTCTGCTGGCGGTTGAAAGCATCGAAAACACCATGTCAATATTATCAGATTTGTTCAGATTCACAGTCCAGACACTGTTTTCTGGTGGGGTGGTTGCGATGGAGTCATGTGGATGCAAAATTCTCAGCTAATTTAAATGCTTTCGAGTTTCTGTCAATATAACAGATTGACTATGTTTGTAACAAATGTTAATTAAAACAACTCTATACTACTCAACTATAGCGGCTGACGAGGTGGTCAGCTGAAACGTTTGGTTGTAAACACTTTCGAAATGAACTTTGTTATCTAACGTGTAAGCAATTCGGCCATTCAGCAAAACAAGTTTACAGCACTTGTGAATCCGAACAAATCTGACTATTTTGACAAGACGTTAACGGTGTTTAAATCAGCTAGAAAATTAGGGAAGACAGAGAATGAACAAAACTAAACGGAGGCAAAGGAGTGGCAGAACATCACTACCCCAAACAATTATCACACAAATGCATCAAACTTACGGAACCTATCATTCAATGTTTGTATGGTCATTGCAAATCTCAAAATCAGCTGTTCATTAAAACCCATGGCTAATATACGCGGGTCACCATATTGCGCGACTGCCGGGTTTTTAGTGGAATTGGAGCATATTGGGTGAATATTCTGTTCACAAAACCTTCGTGATCCTTTCGGGTTTGTAGGCACCTTAGAGAAATCACTCGACATAACTTCGATATTTACAAGTTTTCTGTTGATGGAAACATTTAACCACGATCGGATAGAATTACCAGAATGCCTAAGCGAATCCCAGAAATCAGGCTTAAACGAAATGCATATGCGTTTGAGCTTGCAATATTCATTCCATGTTCGACCGTGAGTTGTGCAGGCCTGAATCAGCAGCACACATTGCTCAAATAAAAAGAACATTTTACCACACAGAAAAAAGTAAGTTAGTGACAAGTGCTTCTGATGATTATTTCCCATCACAGTGGGTCATGAAATGAACCAAATATCCATGACACAATCGTTAACATGTAACATTTAAAACGAACACTAGGATCGACATAATTCGTCGGATTTGCACCCGATGTTGGCCAATTATTAATTCACGCCTGTAGGATCGAGTGACTGTTTTCGAATGGAGTAGTCGGCATTGAGCTGTGGCAATGGAAGTTCGAGCACAGATTTGTGTTTATAATATGGTTACCGTCCGCTTCTTGGTTTTTTTGCTTGGTTTCATATATTTGGATAAAACCGCTTTGATTGTTCTAACCTGAGATTTATTGAAAACTATTAGTCGACACATCTACAGTTATTTTTCATAATGGCATAAGGTACTCCTCTTTAGCGTGTTATATACTGTTCGTTCATGTACTTGGTTTTTCATCTCATATGTAATCATCACCTATGGTAGAACAGCCCCGATCAGTTCCCTTCATTTTCTCAGGACTGACACGTGGGATTACGATCACAGCTTATTTGATTTTAGCAATTTCCGGTTATCCATATGCATAGACGACAATTAGTGCAAACTCAGTGAGACGTGACTGACAGTGTGAACTGTTTTCTCACTCCTCTCCATGCAGACAGTCAAGTTGACTGTGATACATTTAAACCTCATTAAAATATCGCACATCCTTTTATGTTGGTTGACCGGCTTGAGGCGTACCAAAGCCAGTTAAGTCAGACCTCCTAAACAGCATCACTGTATACTAATAGGTAAACCACACGTAAAACTAACGAAGAGAATTTTGCATGTAACGTATCCGTCTAGAACGGTTTTTCCGGGATGACTCATGAAAGTCGGGTGACCCCAGAATATGGGTTAAAACGTTCGTGTTGCATCAATGCAACTGGCATATGCTATGAAGGGACGAATAGGTGATCTTAAATGTAGGAGCGGTTCACAAATGGTAAGGTGTCAAAATAAATTAATGTGAGTCGCTGAATGCTTACTTACGGCTCAAAAAATACATTTTAAGGGTCAGATATTATCACTCCACCGTACAGTGATACAACTGCGAAACGTCGTCTGCTAAACCAAAATATTCGTTATCCAGATCACGCACCCTTTGGGCAATTCTGCGTTCACATTTCTGAACAGTAATTTTGTTCGTAAGAATGGTGTTCCTTGTCGCAAACTTTGCTTATCATGTCTCGTACTCAGTGATGATTGAATGATGATCTCATCCCACAACAGCACGAAATAGTGGCTTCTCCAATTTAATCACCCGTTACGCTCTGACAATAACATTTGAATGACCTTGCAACTTTTTGGACAAATGCCAACCTGACGAACGTCACCGGGACGAACAGAAAATACTCCGATTTACTGTCAATACAAAACTAAAGTCACTAGATTCTGACTCCATCAAAATGTTATCACAAACAACTTTTCATTTGTCCTCATGACACTTCACACGAACAAATCAGTCATGTTTATTGTAGACAGCACAAGAGCCATTTAAACTATGTTAAGGGATAATAAAGGCTGTGAATTCGTGCTGTCGACCTTCACATTTTACAGAAACTACTATTTGACATGACGAGGATATTACAGTGGTTGACCTATTGGTGCATTCATGTTTCTAATCACGTAGTTCTGACACTAGTGGCGTTCAACAACACTGTTGGGTGTAAGTCTATCTATGAAGAGTTACCCGATGACTAGGAGGCATTTGGGCAATTTTGAACATCGACTTGAAACAGCGATTTACTTTGAATTCGCTCCAGTTACCGATTATATTTGTAACAGAAAACACTTTCATAATGGTGACTAATTTGACCGCAAAAATGGTGTGAACGCTGCATTTCGACTGCATTTTATCAGCAATGTTTTTGTCTTGATGTGCAATTCCATTTCGATCAGGGTTGCTTTGAACCACAACGCGTTACCTAAGAATATACGTAAAATACGATTGATCGAACGAGACAGTTCTCTTGTTCAAAGTTAATCAGGTACAGCCTTAATCACAAGGACAGAAGAGATTCTTCTCTACATATCTGCTTACTTCATTTTATCGAAGTAAATTTAAAAAAGCATTTTCTATTCTGCAGAATTCTGCGCGAAACTCGTGATAATCGGTCCAGCTAATTGATATATTACAGTTTTACCGACGGAAAATTTTCTACGAGCTTGTCATAACTTTAGATGTATATATCGATGTTCGATTTAGTGAACTGATATCCATCAAAAAGGGTCAATTCTAAACTACTTAGGTTAACAGAAACAATGAATTGAGTTTGTTTGGCTTCACTCTAATTGTCTATCGAATGCGACAACCTTAGTTACTTGAAATTTTGTCCCGCTAACAAAAATCCGTAAACATTTCCTGAGTGATTTTGCATATGATAGTACCATTGAACTACCGATGAGTAATGGGCTCTATGTGTTGTTACGGTTTGCAAGATTAAAAACGACTGCTCGCTAATATACTGAGTATTCACGAAAAATTAATAACTGTCATCAGACATATACAATTACAAGGGATTCATTAAATGTATATATAAACCTGATGTATGGTTATACGCAATAATAATAGTCATGGAAATTGGAGTTGATTATCTAACCGAAGAGTTGTAAATTTTGGTAAAGTAGTCAGTTTTGTCTGGTAGAACTATTCCCGATCCGAGTTGTGAATTTGTTTATGTACATCAGTGTGTTGTTTGTGACAGGTATGTGAAAATGTGTTGATCGGGTTAGTGGGAAAATAGGGTTCAGACGGTTTACACATGTTGGACCAGTAGAGATGTAGGGCGTGAACGAATTTCTTTTGAGCGCACGAGCGGGATTTGTAGTGTCCGACGACAGTCGCCGCTGTTGTTGATAAAAATCTTGCTCTGACAACTAGGAACTGGACGCGAGATACTTTGCAAATAATTCTGAAGTGGCTGTCGACCGTGATTTAATGACCCATGTCGATCCGGTGCAATCCGACAGCACTTGAGATAGGTTTCATGGGTAAAGAAACTTAACGAGTAAGTAAAGTTGAACACCAGATTTGAAGAGGCAAAATCTGTGATTAACTTTCACAATGACTGCACTGATAAGATAGAATTTCCGAAGTTATACTAGAATGTGCTGAGGCGTAGCAGTGTACAACCCACTGTCAATTCCTTCTAACGTCAAGCTAACAACGAATGAGACACATGGAGGGCTAAACTCGATGAGCCTAGACGGAATCAGTCGCAGAGTGTGATGGCTGTCAAAATGTTTTCAGATGAAGAGGGGGCACTATTTGGTGGAATAATTAAGAAAAAAGATGCTGAAGCAAGCAGAGAGGAAAGAGACTAATTTGCTCAGTGGATTGAATCCGATCAAACCACAAGTCGCAGTTCCAAACGTCCTGAACGTTATATCCATTAGTCGGTTGCCTCTAATCACACAGCGCTAGAGGTGTTGTCTATTGATCTTAAATTATGTCCTCCAACAACTAAACATAATCGAATAAACATAAAGATTGAGTATGAAAACTTGTATCAATAGTTAACCGAACTCACTCCATCCTCAGAATTTAACGCTGATCACTACACATCTAGGCTTGTAAATGCCTGCTATAAATGTCTCGATATCATAGCATCCAGGTGACATTTAATGAACTGAAATCACATAGAAGCAATAAAGGAGCTGCAAAGCAATCTTATCGTAAGTTTAATGAAGTTGGATATAGGAGCTGGAGTAGTTCTGCTAGATAAACCAGATTAGGTTGACAAAATGCCTACAATTTTGTTTGATCAGTCGAAGTTCATAAAGATGGAATCGTAGAAAAATAAAACAAAATCAATGAAGAAGAGTCTATCCAAGCTACTTTACCAGATAAGGCAGACAGGCGTGATCGATGCAGTTACTCTTGAGAGGACCAGATTGATCGGCACGATTATTTCAAGACGGTACTAACCACATTGGGCAGAATCAAGTAAAAATTGGTATTCTGGTGGAAAAGCTCAAAGAATTACTGATGATTAGTATGGGATTTTAATTTTCCCATGAATTGAACATCACCTTTGAAAAGAATTTTTGTTATTTTGCACACACAACATCCAATTTCAGTTCGGCGTTGACATATATACACACGTATGTATATATGGACAGAAAGGTGAGGTAGCTATGGCGTCCCCACTTGGTCTGCTTCTTGCAGACGTAAATGATCAAATTGGAGCTTAATCAATTGGGATATCCAGTTTCCGGATTTCCGTTCCAATAGACGTTGTACAGTTGACATATTCGACGTGATCAAAACTTGACTGGTGTGCATGGTTGTCTACTGACATTTAATCGTGCACACCCAAATACACAGTTCACTCTGGAGAAGGAGAACCATTCCCTAATTGTTTGGTCGTTGTGTTCACTCAGCTCATTCGTTTACCAGTCATATGCATTTGGTTCCCAGTTGCTGCATGCGTACTCAGAATTCCTCGTTGGTCCCACAATCGAATCTTCAATTAGTTCCCCGATCGATCACTACAGCCTCTTCTACACCATAATTTGTTCCATCACCATGTTCTTCACCGTAGATGCCCCTTAGCCTGGAATGCCCGTAGCTTTGATCCAACCAACAAAATATTCTTTCACTAACAAAACATACTGGATTCCTTGATGGTTTGTTGGAAATGGGCTGAGTAAGTCCACCGTCCGAGGTTCACTGATTTTGGAAAAAGATATTAACAATATGGGCAGCTGGACTCCTTTTCTGCCATTCTTCAGTAATTGACACTGTTGGCAAGCAAGAACGCAGGCCGTTACATATTCATCCCTCTTCCATCAGTATGCACTCCGTTTTGGTAAGTCATACGTTCTGGTGCATTCGGTGTGTGCCACTTCATGACGATTTGCTACTAATTACCTCTTTGTTCATCTAGGAATGGTCACCACATGCAAGCTACCGTCGTTGCATTGCTATGCCAATATACCCGCACTGTTGAGTCCAACTCTTTTTTAATGCAAAACGATCATCTTTAGTTCTTTCTCACTAGTATTAGTTGGAGTGCACAGGCCTCTTTCCATATCGCCGAATAGCTTTCGGAGGAGGTTATTTTGACATTGTGAACATACTAGTGCTTGCGAGTTCTGTTCCATTAATAAGTCGTCAGCTGCCGAAGTCACTCGGAGGGGTTTTTTGTCTATCTACGATCGAGAAGAAAAATTAGCGACGCATATGTTAAATTCAAGCAGGTGATCGGTCGTGAAACCATACCTTGTTAAGCATTCATCGGGCTAATTTGCGTCTCGGACTGCTCGCAGTCCTGATCCACTTAATGGTTTGTGGTCCGCCTCTATGTGAAACTGCTAACATGACGGGTATAACCTGCACTTATCCACTGTCAAGACGATTGCCGAACATATTTTCTCAGTGGTTAAATGGTTGTGCTCTACTGGCGTCAGATTTCCACAAGCATATTCGATCCTTTTCTTCCAAATGTTGCCGGCGCCTGCATCCGTCAACATGATGGGCGTTCATTTTGTATTCAGGAGTTTCACTGTCAGTCGTTGCTCGTTTAATTCTTGTCACACCCGTAAATACGCTCTCCGAATCTTTTTAGTCCACTCAAAATTACTGTCTTTGGAAGGAGTTTGCACAGTGGTGACGTAATGGGAGAAAAGTTTTCACGAACCGACCGTAGTACCTCGCTCGACTCAGAAACTAATGTAGGCTGTGCCCGAAATTCGGAACCAAGACTTCCACGAGTGTCATTATCTTCACAGGCAATGACTCGATTTCACCTTGTCCAACCTTGCGTCCCAGTAGCACCACCGCCGGCTATCCGAGTTGTGGCTTATCTGCATTGATTCAGTGTCCAGAGCTCTGAGTTCGTTTGAAAACAGCACCTAGGTGTCCGACATGTACAGATTCGGTATCACCGTATACGGGCTACATATTAACGCAACATTATCCAGTGGTCTTGCCACTTGAACAACCGAATGTCAAAATTCGAACGGCGCCAAGGATGAACCGAACGGAATGTGCATAAATTAGTAGTGCGCATGTTGCCACATGTCTACAACATTAGCAACAGCAGGTATTAGCACAACCGTGTTCTGAATTGCCACACTCAGTATTTTAAAATCCATGCAAAAGCGGTAGTTTCTGTTGGAATTCTTCACTAGCAGAATAGGTGAGTTACACGAGCTGTGAGAGCATTTGATAACGTCCATATTCACACGTTCTTTATTTGCTTTAACACATCCCTTGCATGATAAACCGGTAACCTACGAAGGCAGTACGACCGGAATGTCCAAGTTTTTAATAATTCACATGTAATCTAGTTGCAGAAGCCGTACAGATAATCGTTTATCGTGAATAACTCAGCCTATTTCACAACCGTGAACTGGGGAAAGGAAGCAATGCAAATGTAGATTTTGGCCGTGCTTACTTGGCTTGCTGTTTAGTCGGTGTTCGGGAAACATGTCGGGCCAACAGCTTCTTGAGCTTCAGGTCCATCATAACATCCGTTGCAACGAGAAAATGGGCCCTAAAGATTGTCAGCTGAGTTTCTGGAGACACAATGAACTGGCGCTTCACGATATGGCCGCCAATATGTACCCGGTATTCTTTCATGCCCTCAACAGGTAGCTTATTATATCCAACTATCCTGTTCGTCATACATATCGGTTCTACGTTTCGCTGCCTCTTATGAGTAGTCAAGCAAATAACAGCATCCTCAGCAACCACACGCTGTTCTATTCCCCGTTAACTTGAACACTTGTACGTACGTCCCTTTTTTCCAGTAGCTTCCACAACTGGTGAACACACCAAACAAGAGGAACACTCACAGGATGCGTTATCTTTAAACCTCCCAAGTCACCGAGCTCGGTATGCTCTCTGACCCTACCCCTTTTGTTCTGCCAAAAGAAGTTCCTTTCTCTATTATTCATTCGCGATTTTGTTCTCAGCACAAATGCATCAGCTGCTCAGTGCTCTGGATTTCTTCTAGTGTCCTACTGTCCGTTTCCACCGAAGTTATAGGCATACATCCCTAATCCCGCGTTTCATTTGAAACTCACTGTGGCTCATCTGGCGGGTGAAGTGGACATTGCAAACTAGAGCTTGAAGAGCCATCGGAGGACCATCGACAAACCGTTCTGCTAACACCTGTTATCGTGACTCTTGATCCAGTTCTGGCAGTATCCTGTGCAACAACCTCTGCAGATTGGTAGCAACAACAGGGAGACCCTCACCTCTTCAAGGCCAGGCCACCTTGAACTAATACATGGCCTCCTGGCAATTGGCATGGCTGTCGAACGCAGTAAACAGCCTTTCATTTGCAGCGACTCGCAGGGCCCCTTCAAGCTGCGTCCACCGTTGGCTCTGTCTTACCCTTTATCGACGTTCACAAAGCGGTGAGCTTCCTATGGAACTTAATAATTCTGTACATTGGCTAAACGTGAATGTGTATGCAACTTTCAGATTCACTTGTGACATCATGACCACGCAGAACATTGCAAAATTAGGGGGAAAGCGCATGTGAGTAGAAAAAATTCCACATTGGGGTGGATGTGAACCGTAGTTTGAAGCTGTAAGAACGTATAAGTAGATAACAGCGAATAGTCAAACACTAGCAATCTTATTACTGATCGACTACCAGAACACACTATTAGAACACATTCAACAACAGAACACCGGCGTCGAACAGGGCATATATTAAAAGATGTCTCACATACGTCAGATTCGTGGTACCGATAGTCGATTATTTCGTTCTACCAATAATGAAACACCATTCCGAAAAAAAGGCGGATATGCTATACCATTCGAGATACTGCTTAGTATTAGGGAGTAGTAGCATGCTTATGGTATGGAAGGCAAAAACAGTTGGATGCTGTTTTTATAGAGTACCGCGTTAGACGCCAGCCTGGACAGGAATACAACAAGCAGCGATAGCTTTAAACGTCTAAAATGTTCCCATAAAACAGTTAAAACATGAAAACTGACAAATGCAAGCATTTCGTATTGACTCACCAGTACCAAATTTAAAACAACATGAAATGAGTTTTTTTATATCGAACAGTTAGAGGTAGGTTGGGTGGATAGTCGACTGATGGGTTAGGAAGGATCACTAAGTTCAGGGCAGGGTCAAGCTCATAAACAGTTGTTTCTGAACAGTAGAGCCGGCTTCGTTCGATTGATTACGACAGTCTTAGCAAACCACAAGAATCTTGAACTGGGATGACGTAATAAAATTCCGAATGCACAAGCCGGATCGATGGTGTGATCGGTGGTCAGGATGTGTCTGCGAATGTGGATACTGGTTGCTTGCGTGTTTCAACAACATTGCCGTTCCTCGATCATACAGAGTTCTGCACCCAGTTAGGCAAATGTTCCTTCACTCTGGAGATCAAGCACCTCTTTGTTCTGCCTAGGTAACTTTTTTGCAGTTACATGTAAATTGGTAGACACGGTGTGAGATGGCAACTACAGGCTGATCTCCTTGGACTGAAGACACAGACAGCTGTTGTGTTCAAGCTAGTGCACAAAGTTCAGCTGTGCTGAATGTTCGTTGAATCGAATTCATCAGTCGTTGCGTTGTTTCATGCATACTGTAATCGCCTTTAAAAGGCAATTATATGTAAACCATCTTCTTTCTTACAATGCCCACCTGTTCGGATGGCGGTTTTGGTTTTCTATACCTCTCTATGAATCTTTTTGGATAACTATTCGACCGTAGTACAGTCATGATCAACTCTAATTCCTCCACCGGACTGTCCTGTGTATAGATTCGTCAAATCAAATGTCTCATGTAACCGGACATTCGTGATCAGTGACTGAACGTATATGAAACAAATCAACTCATCAGTAAGACTGATGTTGTACAAGTCACTGATCAATTCGAAAGAATCTTTAATAGAACATGCCCGAAAATTTTGTTTTAATGGAGCTAAGGTGGCGACTAACCAGCGTGCCAGTTTATGGTGCGGAGAATTTATCATTGCCAGACCTTTGTGTTTTAAAGAGGCCGTTGAGCTGAGGTGTCGACGACCCATACGGTTTAAGGAATTTGTACGTCATGTCACGGATCATGTGTTTTTGTAAGAGAAGCTGAAGACGCCGTTCTATGAAATTTTCTGTTTCAGTGACGTTGTCCACTGTGTTTATTTGTCGAAAGTTCGTTCAGCCCTCTAATACTGATAGCATCCTCTGCACATACGCGTCCCTGTTTAAAATGACTGCACCGGGGCCCTTGTCTGGCCTAGGTATTATTACATTTTTTGACTTAAGTTCCCTTAGAGGTTGTAGGTGTTGCTTTGTGATAGCACACCGACCGTTGATCGGAGTCATGATAGACCCATTGAAAATACACAATGAAGAAGAATACCGTCATACACAGCTGAAATGTATCTATATCCTTGGCAATAATGCGGTGACATTTGCCTAGGTGACACGTTCTGCACAATGCACACACGTTTTCAATAGTCGCTTCTAGTTTGTGGCCTTCACGGCATTGAGGTCCGGATTTTAGATTTTGCGCATTCCGGCTGTGCCATATCACGCAAAAATGTAGTTGCATAATATACAACGCTAATATGTGTCACTAATTTCTGTGGTCATTATGTGGGTAGACAATGTCATTGGTTTGAACAGGGTGTATTATGCTGAAGAGGATGTAGATAACAGTGGAGCGAGTTGAATTCGAAATAATCCGAAGAGAAGTGCACTGAGTCTGCAGAATTCATACGGAAATTTGCGTACTAATCGTGCTGGATAAGCATTTAAAAGATCACATCTGTAAATCTCAATACCTTCTTTCTCTCTGGGAAACTTAGTGGATTCGAACTTGCTTGTATATCAGGCCTTCCGTTTACCTGGAGAATATATGGTCGTTCGTGTTATGTACTTCAACTTTGTCACTTTGTGATGCCTAAGTGGATTCCAGAAACAGAGCTAAAAATTTAGTCATATTATGTTGGAATTTGTCATGTACAATACGGATCCCTTCTGCAAACAAGAAGGCAACATATTGCGTTTTGAAGTGAAGTTTTTCGCCAAACATATGACGCTATACCTTGTTGGCCGAAACAGTGTCATTGCTCCAGATAATTGAATTCCTCCGTTTTCAAAGCATGTGAAGATCACGAGACGTCAGTACGCACTTTCGATAAACTGACACTTTGAAGCTTTGAATGACGTAACGTGCGTGCATATATCTAGTGTAATGTCATGTGATGATAAAGTCTTTGTTTCTGATTATGCACTTTGCGCACATGAATTACTTAGGCCTTATTTCATGGTTTTTCTTGTTTCTCGCGTTTGCTGTCCATTGTTCTATTCACAACGTTCAAAGAACGCCGTCGTTCAGTCTCTCCAGTCCGTTGTGCATTGCAGAGTTGACGACGGGGATAGGCCGACAGCACTATTTGTGACTTATCCATAAAGTAGTGAGTAGGTTCACAATATTGGACCTGCATTTTCTAGACAAACGGAGTTCCTTCACGCAGTTAAGTAACTTATGCTCAGAGGGTATAACGAATGATCCAGTCACACACAGCATCGGCATACGTTGTCTCTTCTAGGTCAAGAAACACCGAAGACAGTGATATTTGACTGTGGGAGTCATGCAGTTCACTGAGCTGAAGCCATCATTGTTCCTCACTGTGTTGGTTGTGTGCTGAACTGACTTGAGTTGTGACCCATCAGCTTTTGTTCTTCTTCCCATTACAGGCAAATTGTAAAACCCTTCATTCTGAAAAGACACTGTCTGTTGATGTCTTTAATCACATGTTCAATATATTAACCACCCATCCTCGCCAAATTTGCTTCACAAAGTATAACATGGTACTACTCTAACATTGCCAACACTGTCCTGACAAGGTGGATGAAACAGGCCAATATGCTCCTAACTGTTCATTTGCAAAGTATATTTATAAACGACCGCAATCTGAGACAGTAAAGTAGTCGGACGGTTTGTTAGTAAAATGTTTCTTCCAACTATCACGAGCTTCAAAAAACACATGGTTGAGACCATATAAGATGAAATCTGTTGAGAATGACACGCTGCTGACCAGTGTTACACTTCTTCAGAAGGCTGTAGTACACTTTGGTTACTTTTAATCAGAATGTGCCTTCGTTTACTTGTTTTGATTATTTCACACATCTTATTTCCATGTGCTCAGTGAATATGAGTTTTGATTTGAGGATTATTGGGTAAAAAATTGGGGGTTTGACAGGAAATAATTCACTAGTCGTAATGCTAGCAGGTGTATTCTCGAAAAGCACTGAATCTACTACCGAATCTTGTCATTGCCAGCGGAATGCAGAATACAATTTAGTGTTTATTACCGCTAATTGTTTCTACAATTTTTGTTCACTTAAATATCCTTGTTTAAAAACTTCTGCTTTTTTGAACAGACAGAAGACTGCTTTTTCACTCATTATTCGGCGGGATTGCTAATTAGCTATTCATTGTCTATCTATTTGAAAACATTCCTGGTATTGGCTGGATTTGAAGCTGTGACATTAGGCGCATTACCCTGGGCAGTTTTGGCTCTATCATCCTGTTCACGAAGTTATTCTGGAACTCTGAGAATTTTGCACAAGGTCATCCTTCCCTAACCACCTCACTGTTTATCCGGTGTGCACCAAACTATCCTAGGGATGCAGTGTCATGTTCGGGTAATCTCGGACAGCTGTCACTGGCATCTGCCAACACGGTTAGTAAGCTCTTTGACTGTATTACTGAAGATTTGCTAAGAAGGGAATAATGTTACTGTGTCACAAATATCACTACTGGGAAGGGTAGATCGAATGAACGAGTTTGTGTTTTGGGTCGTTTATCTAGTGAACAGAGACGAGTACACCGTTGGGTTAGATCTTGTGGATCAGCATGTGATAGATTTTCTATGGTGTCCAGATACGGATAGACGTTTAACATTCCCGTGGAGGAGGTTGGCAAATGATTCACAACTCTTATCGAAGTACTGTAAACTAATAAGGTCGAATACCATGACCGAGGTTTTAAGTGCATCTCCTCTAGAGGGTATGTACGCAATCTTTGGATTACTTCATAAGGCGGATCAGTATCAGAGAGCTTCAGATATGCAAGGAGATACTGCCAGAGACACTTAAACTACTCGCCATTCTGGAAGAAGACGGGCCAGCAGAGCGTCAAACCTCAAACCAACTATGCATCTAGTTAGGGTAAAACATCGTGCTGGTTTTCTGGGAACTAGTGTTAGTTCGTTGCAATCTATTGTTATTTTTCATTGGCATAATGTTGACTTACTGGACTGTGTTGGGTTTGTCTCATGACAGGCTGTTAAACTCCTTAATTGTTCATGTTCAAATTGAAACCGGTCACTCAATTTGCTTTATACCTTGTTATTTCATTTGTCATCTGAATCTTTTGTTCTACATTCTAGCTCATACTGTTGAACTGTCATTCCTGGTTAACTGAGACGATGGCCTGTTTATTAACTCACCTAGTTACTGTTCATTTCCGACAGTTTGCAGTTCTGTCCTGAATTGTAACCTTCTGAATATTGTCGTGTTGTTATTCCTGTAGCATTTTCCTGTTGGCTATCAAAGGACTTTAGTTTTGGTCGGTTTACTGAGTCATTCAGGTTCCTGGGGCTGTCTCCAGATTCCTGTTGAACCGTCAAACCGACTTCTGCCCAATTAGCAACTCACTTTGCGTCACTTCTTTTCGACAGTGTTTCTTATTGTTGTAAGAGCGTTTCATACACTTATCCTGTTTCCGTTCCAACCCTGGTATTATTTTTGACTATATAGGTTACGCTTGTTAATGTCCACTTAAAACCACGCGTTATTCAACCTACTGGTTCTGTGCAATAGAAGTTTGTTAAATTTATCTCGCTTATCAGTGTTCTAAATACATCATTGTCTCCACTGCTGTCTCCAAGGGTGATACCTGTAGGGTTTGATGCACAATCTTGATTTGAGCTACTAGGTGCTGATCAAACGTTCCAATAACATTCAAACTAAAACTTTAAAATCGGCACGTTCTCCCTTTAAAGTCAGCAAACCTCAACTTTTTTACATAACGTGTGCAAGTTTTAAGTATTGTCCCTTGCTGGATTAGGCACAAGTGAAGACGGGTTTTTCCTGCCTCAGATGTGTAAAGGAACTGATATTATGATTCTTCTACATCTGAATTCAAGGCAAATTTTTTCTCTGAGTCAATCATGCTAAACACCGCAACTTTAGCCTCGAATTAGACACAGGTGAATCGTCACAGGTGTAGTGGATCTCATCACTATACAAAATTCAAGTATGAACACGAGATCAAAA
>JTDE01000202.1:268915-304081 GCA_014338405.1 Paragonimus skrjabini miyazakii | reverse complement strand
GATTTCAGTGTGCCGCGTTTTCCGGGATGGGATAAACGATGGAAATGGTTGAAAACGGTGCGTCGGTAAGAAAGTGGAACGAAAGACCTGGGTGTACCCGTTGAAGTATCACACAAAATGTTGCCAGCTTGCGTCGGTAGAGGGATGGTAGACAATTTCAAGGACTTACAGATGGCAACGTCCTTCATGTCCTCACTGCACTGCTGGGCTGTGGCCATTTGAGACAAATCGAAGGAAGGAGGTGATTGGAATGAGTTGACATCAGGTCGTGATAATGTATCAGCAACGATAATGGCGTCACCACGCAAGGCTCGCGGACCGAGAAGTGAGTGAGTTGTATTTACTGATTATCGATTAGTTCGATTAAGTTGGTTTAAACGTTGGTTGTATATGTGAAGTTGATGAAAGTGAAGTGTGAATAACAATCAGAATTTTGAAATAGAAAATAGTGTGCAAAACGTTACACAGTTATAAATTAGATCACATAGACTGTTCAGTGTAGACTAGGCTACCCCTGTCGTCTCAAGCAGTGATGTAGTGCTTATTCTGTTGACTTCATTCGAAAACTCCGTGGTACGGAATTCTTGATAAAAACACCATTTCCGTCTCGATCATGGTATCAGTGTGCATACTCATAGCTTTGTTTGTTAAACTACGAACGAGGTTCCTCTTCTGTTTGACAAAGTGAATTTACTGGCCGCTTGAAATCCCTTTTCTGTGAATACCCTTCTGAACTGAACTGTATTTATGGTAATTCACCGACATATCCAGGCTAACAGAGTGGATAGTACCCGTTCGGAAGGACATCGCAGTGGATTCGCTGAAAGATATGTTTAAGTTCGTCGATTCTATCTGGTCGCTGAATGTAAAAACAAGAAAGTTTTTTCACTTGATGTATGTTCTCTGTTCACGAGTGTAAAACTTGTGGAAACCGTTGACCACCTCTGTGGGTATATTCGTTCCAAAAATTCAAATGTGGGCCTACCCGAACACACGTTCAAGAAGCTAATATTAACGTGCACACAGGATGTACAGTTTTGGGCTGGTGGGAAAAGGTGCCGTCAGAAGGACGGCGTTGCGATTGGGTCACTGTTAGGCCCACTGTTAGCAGATATCTTCTTGGCAATGTTAGAAAGGACTAGGCTTTGTGGGTTTATTGGCAACAGCACTTTTTACGAGAGGTACGTAGATGATATTATCTGTGTAGTTGACGAAACTGTGGATCTGGATAGCCAACTGTCTGATGGGAACACAGCACACTCTAATCTGAACTTTACACTCGAGGCCAAGAAAGATGGACGAATATCCTTCCTGGATGTGGCAATGAATTGTCGTGCAGACGGTTCAGTCCAGAAGGATATTCACTGAAAGAGTGCCTGGAACGGCCAGTACACTCACTGTTTTAGTAATACACCCCTGAAACAAAAGGGAAACCTCGTTCGTAGTTTAACATACAAAATCATGAGTATATACACAGATGACATGATTGAAACAGTAATAGTGTTTTTATGGCGGATATTCGCAGAGAACACCTACCATTTAAACTTAATTGATAGACATATCAGGCTGAAATTCATGATAAAGCCAAAATTTGAAAGCCAAATTTGAAAACCAGACTTACTGATTCCATTCGGCGTCAACCGTGGTTAAACGGAGAATCCGGTAACACATAATCGTTCATTTCTCACAAGTGGTTGAAACGTTTGTATTCAGATAGTTCGTTCAGCAGCCCTCTTTATAAACCAAGCAGTATATCTGCCAATTGATCAGAAAGCGATTTTCACGTGATTGCGACCACAACTGGTCTTTAAGAATATATACTGTTCGCATTAAACGTGGTCAACCGAAGTATTACTGCACCATGATCAGTCATCTTAACGATGCTTAAGGATTAATGAAACATGAGTAACATAATTGCTTCTGTAGTCAATATCGCATTTTTTAATGTCGCATCTACCAGAACGCACTGTGGAGCAGCGCGACGTTTCACTACATTTAAGTGGCGTAGTATCCAGCGATTAAGCCTCTCAATTACCAACACAAACGGAAAGAAGAACTTCAAAACTCTTTGGGGGATTTTATTCATAAATATGACTCACGTAGATGTCACCAAACAATGCACGTCGAACAAACATTTAAGGTTTGATCTCTCATTGTATTTAACTACATGAAAACCAAGTTAATTGTTGGGGGTACACACAACACAGCCCAATTAAGAATCCGTTACTAGCTATCTGTGTGCCGACTGAGAAGCAGTGGATTGAACCGTCCTAGTAACAAATTTTTGATTAAACACATTGTCCCTTCCAAGTTTTGTTTGTCATTAATACTTGGATTTAATCTCAGAATGACTTAATCAAACTATGCGCTTTACATTCCTCAGTTGAAAATAACAAAATCATTTGATTTTGGCATACTCTGAGGAAAACAACGACAGTGAGTGCCTAAACGGAATAAACAAACGACTTGGGATGTAACCCCTGAGAAAACAAATTGCTTTTCAGGAGACCAGTCTGGTTCGTTACAAAAAACGATTTTGTCGATAATCTAGATAAGATTAACGAAGCGAGCGGTTATATAAGACGTTACTTAAAAGATCATGCATCCCACTGTGTGCAAAGCTTTTTACACTCATATGGAATGGTGCCGCGTTTGGATCGACACAAACGGACAGGCAAACATACGTTGAAAACATAGAAGCAGGTAAAAACGGATTATCACAGGGATCCTCAACAGAGTGTTATATTTTCTTGGATAGTTACACCATATTGGGAGGATTCACATTTTCATTGAGATAAACAGTTTGAAGTCCATTTTCTCAGATGTAGACTAAAAGAATGAAGTCAACAGTGGAGCCAACACGATATATCCGACAAAATTTGGCTGAACTGTTATAGTGCATCCAAAGTTCACTGGCTTTGTACCAGGGGGAGTCAAAAAGTAATGCCAATATTTTTAATTCTGGTGAAGTTTTTCATAAAATTACCTGAATTTTTTCCCAGTTATAAATGATTATATCATTTACGTTATGTAATAGTTTGTTTCTTACTCTTCATGTTTTTAGACTCACAAGGAAAATTGAAAATGGCTGCCCCCGTAGAGTTGCGTCAAAAACAAAGAGCAGTGATTGAATTCCTTGTTGGTGAGATGGAAACCCCCATGACCATTCACAGACGATTAACAAATGTGCTTGAGGACAATACTGTAGATTATAGCAATGTATGCAGGTGGGTTCGTCGTTTGAAGGATGAAAATCCGCAGATTCCTCCTTCTGCTTGATTACACACAAGCATCAGGACATGGGAGACAATCGCCTCATTCGGGCGGACAACTTTACAGCATCCTCCATACTCACCAGATTTAGCGCCTTCAGATTATTACCTCTTCGGCCCCATGAAAGAGGGTTTGACAGGCAAACATTATTCCAGTGAGGAGGAAGTGAAAACTACAGTAAAGAAGTGGCTCAAGGAACAGACAACAAAATTTTACAAGGCAGGGATACATGCGCTCGTAACTATAAACTTATGATAATGCTGCTTCCAGGGATGGTATGCTACTTATCCAAAATTATCAACATGGTAATGTTGTTATACCGCCCCCATATTTATGGTGTGCGTAGCACCCGTTTAACACATATACCATTGAGCGAATACTAGCAGAGTACTCTGAATAGCTTATGCAACTTGAAAAAAACGATTGTTACACATGTGCCTTTCTTTGGTTATATGATTGACAGTGTCACCTTATGTCGGCTTCGGTTGTCAAATTCAAACAAACAAGTTCAAACATTGCCATAATGTCACTTAAAAGTTTTACTTGTACGAGGATCGTGATGGAAAGCAAAATGGCCCTCATAACTGGCTAGCGCCCACATTTTATTAGGGGGCAATGAGACCAACAGATCTAACAAAAATCTTCAATAGGTAATGTACAGTTTACCTTTGGATCGACATTAAATTGGTAGCAGCGATCTACGACAGCCTACATCTTCATACTGATCTAATTATGTAGAATGTCGTCAAAGTTGCCGAAAGATATTATGGTTATAAGAACTGTGTCAATAGTAGCTATGTGTTTCCGGCATACCATTACGTACAGGTTTTATTATTCTCATAGTGAACTTTTGAGGCTTTCAAAAAGACGGGTTTTTTTTGTAAATCATCAGTGACATTGCCTATACTTTGAACTAACATTGTATATTTCTTTATTGTTCACGGTTATGCAACACACCTTATTGCCTCATGCTACAATATGAGGTTACAGTTGTTAGTGCAATTAAACTGAGTTAATCATGTATCTAACCGTATACTCAAAATACCCTATCAAGGAAATATTTCACCAAACTGTATGGAGGAGTACACAATTAAATCACTGTCTGCTGTTTACGTTCCCATCAGTCATGATCAGTCGTAGTGAAAATGAGCGGATCTAAGAAAGTTTTTCACTTATGATAGTGATGTAAATCATTTCCGTGAATCATAAGAGTTACTGAGGTTATACAAAATAGAACGTTGACATTCAAATTAAATACATTCTCCTATGATAAACGTGAGGCAGTCAATTCCATGGACGTCATACACACTGCTGTTGCAACTCAACATGAGAAACTAAACCAACCATTACCATTCGGCGCACCCCGAGAATTTCGATATTGTCAAGATTTGTGAACCACTAATTTTCCACCTGTAGATGTACCCATGCAGATTGCTACTACTCTTCGATGGTTTACATACAATGATTTGTGAATAAACACAAACTATGAAGGCAGTTAAATACCTCGAAAGAATCGCAATGTAGCAGTACTTCAAACTCTAAGTAAATAAAAATGGTGGTGATCCAGTTGTGAACAATTGGGTTTTCGGCTGGATTCGAACCAGCGAAAGAAGTAGCATGATCAGACGCGGCGAGCTCCTTACCAACTGAGCTATGAAACCACGCCGGGAGGTGAGAAATTTCACACTTGGACTCAGTTATCCGCTCAATCCACTATGCTATATGGAAGACACCAAGTAATCCATATGAGTGAATAATCTTTCGCAATTCTGTGTCTTATAAATTGACAAATCTGACACCACTATTTACGAGTCCAATGCTGATCGGTGGCGTAGGTGAATGTCAGCGTGAACTGTTGAGAAATCCTGCTTGGGCAGTTAGTCTAATGGATCACTTGGTGGATTCTACATGACACAGTGACTTGGGGATGGAGTGGAGTGACTTAGTCTAAATATGGAATTTTTGAGCTTCCCCCGTGGCTCAGTAGTTCAGTTGATAGAATGTTTGCCGCGTTTGGGTATGTTGCTTGTGTTGCTAGTTCAAATTCAGCCTAATTCCGGATTTTCCACAATTGGGTCTCTTCTAAATTATCAAGTCTGCTAAATTACTTATTAGTAAAAAAAGATTTTTTAATTTTTTTTATTGGATTGAGTGAATGAACCATCCATCCTCCATAATGTAGGGAATGCACTTTGGGAGTGTTCACTAAGTTCAATTCAGACGTTTTGTGCCTGTACAGTAACAAACAATCGTGTGCCCCTTGAGCTCAAAACCCTCATATTAAGGTCAACAGATTACGCATCTGCTTCAGGTTATGAACGGTACAGTGCGTTTACTGTCGGCTACTGGGATGCTGAAACCTAGGCAGTATGCTGTTTAAAGAATTCGTGAACATTAGGACGAACATCTGTGTGTCCTCTCACTTTTAACCGAGCAACGTGTGAAACTGGGCTGACTTTGTGTGGTTTATTGCAGTCAGTAAATGCTGAACAGTTAGAACAGTGTCGATTGTAGCTATGCAAACACGATCAGTTTGAACAGACAACCACTATAATTTTTGACAACGGCGATTCACAACTTACAGTGAATCAGCATTCTAAACACGCAATAAATCACAATGCTATTGGCCCAAACGATCCCATTAATCATCAAGACCTTGTCACTAGCCCACAAAATACACAGCGTCGAACTCTATGCATGATAACAGCTGTGGGTAACCAGGATAAGTGATGCGTATAACTGTATGAGTGAAGTCAGTTTCGCTGAACATTACAGGTTTATGTATCCACAAGAAAACGGGACGCAAGCTTACCGCACGCTAATTCGAAAATTGTATTATGAATGAAAACGATACTTACCGTAATCAAGTGTAACGGTGATTGTGAATTGCACACATTTATAGAAGCCTTGATAATCTAAGTTTATCGGCCGTACCGTTGGGCTTGAACCTTACTCACAGTTTTACTAACCAAATAAGATTTTAACGCATAGTCTGAATGTGTGTTTTTGTTTATCAGTTTGTTCCTATTTTAACCTGAGTTTTATTATAGCTATGACATTCGGAAAGCGGCAAAAACCAATGTGAGTCAGAGCCACACCTCAGAACATATCCACTTAGGTGCAATGTCAGTGAGGCTTCTGTTGATAAGTCACCCGAAATTTGGCTTATAATAGATGAACATCACCCAAATGTGACAGCACCTTTCTCATTCAGATAGGCTTCATTGACGGGCATCTGTCGGAAGGAAGTGCTGGATTTGGATTTCGTTCATGGTGGAATTGATCACCACGAGACATCCTTGTTACATTCACAACTGGTGCAGTGATCATATATGGGACACGACTGATTTCATACTCAAACGCCTAGTCATATATCTATGCACTGTGTTCAGTTTGCATTATCACCTCTTATCAAACAAAGTCATTGCTAATCTTAAATGCGATTTTCCGTGTGTTTCTATTTGTCGTTGTTTAATGCTGGGTGGATTCTATAGAAAACTTCTGGTGGTAAGTTTGTTTCGGTTTTGCTTCAACAAAATTTCTTTATTTTGTGCAAATATCTCAATTTATTCTTGTATGTTCTGTTTTTATTACTGCACTAGTGACAAATGTTTTCAGATTCCTCTCAACATATCTGACCCCACGCACTCTCCGAGACACGTAATGTAGCATACCATTCATCTGTAAATAATCTAACGCCAGTCGATTAATCCATTTGTCTGATTCTACTGACAAAATTCTGCCATTTGTAAACCAATTCAAATTCCGTAGATGGTCTCGTTCACACAAATTGACGCGCCACGTACAATTCAACCGATTTTATCTAAGTCATTATTCACTAAAATACCTATAGATAAAATTACACCGTTGTTGAGATAACATAAACTCCAACAAAATATCGCTTCCCATTCTATTGTCTGGAATAGAACATCTATTAAGTTTGTTTACAACCAGCGTTCAATTTAAATTCTAAAGGAGAACTTTTAAATAAATCGATGGAGTGGCTGTAGAAAGTCTCCAACTGCCAATCTTCACGAGCACTTTCGTTGCCCTTCTAAAAAAGTGAGACAGATCAACATATCACGTAGAGAGTGGTTTATCATAGATATGTGGGCAACATTATGATGATTGTCGATAGTCAGCAGTAAACCGATACACCGTCGGAAAAACTCAATTATATCCAAAATAATTTCAGACTCACGACAAAGTTAGAATTGGATCATTATCTGTCGATTCTGGATGTACAAGTCCAAAATGAGAGGCTCATTCTGCTAAACGTCCACCTAGACCTGGCAACACTTGTGATACGATAGTTTATCACAGCTAATCGCAAACCAGGTTTAGTAAAAACATTATGCACTCGAGCAATCAACAAAGAAAATTTGCATTTTTAGAACACACTAAAATCAAACAAGTATCCATAATGGTTCATAGGGCGACTAAACCAACTGCGGATAAACAACCAACTCATCTTCCCGGCCGAACTAAAAGCGATATTCAGTCAACTTACTTTAAAGGGAAATGCTGCCTACCTACTCTCAAAAAAGTGATTAGTTTCCACTGTTTACCGAATTTCGTCCGTCTTGATACCACCAGAACGCCAAATCCTGCCGTCAAGGGTCGACCGCCACTTCCTGTCATCTGGTACTGCGTGTGCCGGTATTCGTTTAGGTGAAGTTTCACCTACATAGAAGTGACGGAGAGGTAACTAAAAGTTAGAATGAGAGAGCTTTTATCTAAGCAGGTGTACGACCGCGTCAGCTAACCCGCTGGAAATTGTGCAGATAAAGCCAAGCGTTACCCATACCAGTCACCAGCTTCATCCATTACATGTCACTTGCCCGGGATAACTGAAATCCCTGACACTTCAGCACTTCCATGTCGACGACCTTGGATCTTTCCACACCTGGGCCGAACGTTCTGCCAGGGTGACGATTTTATACACAATTTTGATTTTGATTTCTACGGTATATTCTTGATAATGTGCAGTGGCGTACGTTCGAAGATTGAACATGCCATGTACCACCACCAGATTGCTTTTTCAAACCATCTGTGCCATGGACACTAATCAGTGATATGACGACATTAGTCATCTGAAACTAACACAATCCATTACACTTGCTAACCAGTGGTTTGATTTCTGAGGTGACGGGCTGAAGTTCAAACCCTGTTGGGGGCAAGGATATGCATAGCTGATCGGCTCTAAGAAGACAGAACCTCAAGTTCAGTGTTCTTCTGAAACTGATTGACCGGAATGCCACTTCGAACGCAAGAGATACGATCAGCTGTGAGTAAAATTTAACAAATGTCGACCAAGTGCCCCAGGTATTTTCATGCAAGTTATTGGTTTCCCTAGCTGTTGCGCTTCCTGTCACTAGTAGGCTGAAATCGATCAATCACTTCGTGGTTAACCTGCAGCCGAGCTGGTAGTCACTGGGATCAGCTGTTTGCATAAGGCAGTTATTGTGATCCAGCTGAAAGTACCAGGACAAACGGAATAGTAACCACAAGTAAATTTGACTTTAAGATCAGCGGTATAATGGTCTCCTCGGTTGCCTTATTAAAACTGAGGCCGGAGTCCAAATCCCAGTTGTGGTTAGGGTATGGTGGCGAGCTTGAATGTGATGTTTTAGAGCAATCTGCTGAGAAGACCAATATGATTACGAAATCTGTGCTCATTAGTGTGAGTTGTTCAATTACTCGAAATGTAGTTCATTCAAAAGAATGGCTTTTGTCAACAGTCAGGCATTCAAAAGAGCGCACTGATATTGCTAAAAAGCACTACCCCATCCGTCTAACCAGATTAATGTAACTTTCGCGGTGACAGTTCTAATGAAAAAATGAACGTCACTTTACTCGACCTAAGTGTCAATGTGAATAGGTGAAAGTATTAAAAAATGCAAGCCACAGTCGACTTCGAGAATTTCGTTGAGAAGTTTCTTGATTTAACTTCGCTTTTGCCTGAACACCTGAGTTGATCGAATTGTCAGAATGTTGGACGTGAGCAACAACTTTTTAATTTTAGTGGTTTAACGAGAATTTACTGTCATAGGAATGCAGCGCAAGGGAAGTTAAAGCCAGGAGACGCTGAGAAGACGTTCATGAGGAAACTTAAGCTAACAATTTGAAACAATGATTGCGTATCTGATATCAAACACACCGTTCATAATTTCTATTGACGGTGTTTTTCTGACTCACCCTAGTTACTATTTTCATGTGTATTGTGTTGTAATCAGCCTAACGATCACCACTACTGTTCTCATGTCAGTGAAGCCCGACAGAGGATCTTCAATGATTACTCTCAGCAGACTTACCTTGGACAATTAAAGTGAACCATTTGCTTACGATACTGAACGGATCAAAGCTCTCTGCATTGAAAAGCAGATGTCACGTGAGTTGCAAACACCGTTGTCATTGGGAACAATTTCTAGTACACAATTTTATAAACTTGAGCTAGTTGGTTCGAAGACCACACAATTACACAATCTCAAAGACTCGTTAGAAGCGTACTTAGTCGATTTATTTTTGCCATGAAGAATATTCCAGTTAGCCGTGTGGATATTAATTTACTCAAAAGCTTTGTAAAGGGTCTGTGGATCTGACACAATCTCTGGAACATATGAACTCACAACCATCTTTGAGTTGGCTGGAATATTTTCCCAAAAATGTGTTCATTCACCTTCATCAGTGTTACCAAAAATAACGTGGCCGATGATTCAGCATGTAATTGTCTCACATATATTTATTAATCCCCATCCTTACGTAAGTTATTCTGTGGTATACACAAAATGCCAAGCTGTATTTCATTTAAGTTTATACAAGCTGATACCATCAAGGTGTTAGGTCCACTGAGTTTGTGCTAACAGACATGTCAAGATGTAAGGTGGAACAGTAGACCAAAAAACAGCTGGCACAGTTGTTATATGCAGTAGTTACTTGGCTGACGTACTGATAATCGTGAAAAACGAAGATGAACATCAAAACCTTTCAAACGTTACTTATTCGGTACATTGTGTGTCCATTCCATACTCAATCACATTTGAAGTTTCCAGCACTTCCGATGACGGAATCCGAAGATCATTTCAGTGCAACCTCTATTATTGGTGGACCCATGAAAATAAAAATGCAGACTAAGATTACAGCGTTTTCATTCACACCGCCTTCGCAGCGAGAATCTCTGAAGGAGAAAACCTAGACTCGGGCTTCGATGTTATTGGAGCTCATCGGTGGTAATTGCTCTTGCCGTGTCCAGGACTTGAAATTCGGCGACACTTTCATAAGGCCGTTGTGTTAAACGTTGTGATTTTGAATTTACATCTGTCGCTACGAAATAAGCATATGTGGACGATTGGCTACTTAACATATGAGTAGTGCTGAGATCACCCGATTACTTCGAGAATAGATAATAACTGTCTTGTCAGTCCAGACGGGTAACCCCATGGTTAAGACTTAAGCAAATCAAAATCATGGGAGACGACATATATGATTGCGATCTTTTGAACACTGACAAGCTTTGTTTGATGTATACTGAACATTACGCACAAATAATCGCAGCTTTTACAGTGGTCTTGAGAGATACTTCCAGAGTGTACCACTTTCACAAGAACTGGCATGCAAGCTTCGATTTTACAGCCGGCTTCTGCATGCGACTTAGTATTAGGCGCAACATTGGACACATACGGTTATGTTATCATCATCATCAAAGTAACCACGAGCCTGATCAAAAGGTAGTGTGGCTCAGGCCGTCGTTCACCTCAGCTGTGATGTGGCGAACGGCCACATTGCTCACGCGATCAGCCCACTTAATGTGGGCCAATTAGCGGAGACAACGATGGTCAAACACAGCAAGCCTGTTGTTGTCTTCTTTGTGAACAGGCCACGTTTCCGAACCATGAAGCAAAATGGAACACACACAGACATTATATACTCTTCCTTTCAGCGACAACCAAACGTCTTTTCGACGCCAAAGATGACGCAGTTTGGCAAACGCAACTCGTGCCTTTGCTATCCTCGTTGACATCTCATCAGCAATAGCACAAACTGACGAGTTGGTGCTACCCAAGTATGTGAAACTGTCCAAAGTCTTAAGCGGTGTACCTGCAATGAAGAAAGTAGGAGTGGAAATGCCCCAGTCTTGAAGCAACACTGCACTCTGAAGGTGCGAAGCGCAGTCCATACAAACAAGCCCGGTCAATCACCTTGTCCAGCATGATCTGCATGTCTTCGGTAGAGGGGCTAAGTAGGATAATGTCGTCTACATACTCCAGATTGATCTCCAGATCAATCCAGGTCAATCTAACGCCAGGAAGAAGCTCAACATGAGCAACTGAATTGAAAGCAGTTTTCAGGTCCAAAACGACCAAGACCGTCGGCTGCTCATAAGAATGCCGATATTCCAAGATCCGTCGCAACGTTAAAGTGTGATCAATGCACTCCCGACCGAATCGAAACCCTACCCGTTCTTCGCGCATCTGAATTTCTGTGGGCTTAGTGAGCAGACATAAAATGAGACCAGTGAGTAACTTAGACGCAATAGACACCAAACTGATGCCTGTGTGGTTGTCACATAGAATTTGGACCTCCTTCTTGAAAATAGGAATTACTGTTGATAGGCGCCAATCACGAGGCACCCCTTCAGTCTCCCAGATCGTCTGGAGGAATTTTGTCAGTTCTGATATCCACCTCTCCCCACCATCCTTGAAAAGAGATGGAGGGAGGAGGTCTGGACCAGGAGCCTTATTAGGCTTCAATAACGTGAGCTCTAGGACCACTTCTGCTTCCGACGGAGGACCGTCTGAAATGCATTAACTGACCAATGGGGTCACGTCGTCCACATGATCTGGCTGAGGCCAACTGAACTGCTCTTCAAAATGTTTAACCCACCTGTCAAGTCGGCGCGATTGACTGGTAATAAGTGAACCAACTTTTTCACATATGGTCTCAATTACACCGAGTCGACAATCAGAACAACCATGGATCAGGGACAACCGCCTTCTGCTATTCCCAGATAGAAAGGCGTTTTCCATCTCTATCTAATGTTCGTCTAAGTATTGCTCACGGTAATTGCACAAGCTTTTAGTCAGCTTGCGTTCAAGTTCTCGACGGTCGTCATTAGTTGAGTTCGAGCGACGCTTCTTCATGAGGTTTATCGACATGACGGAACTCCAGTTCCGTCGAAACTGAACAGCTCCTTTGGAACATACCCCATGACAGCATGCTTTCATAACTTCGGCGATTTGTTCTCAGTGCTCGTTAGGATCACTCATGTGACTCGAACTGGGCAACTTCTTCACCATTGCCTCTTGATAAGCGCTCTTCATACTCTCATCGCTCTTATGTTAGTTAAGTACCTTGCATTTACGAGCGTGTGTCTTTTGGGTAAATGACAAAACAAAACCGGCACGCGCAACAGCATGGTCCGAGTTCAGGTGGTTGCTCCAGAAGGCACGACAGTCCTTAACAGAGTGGCGCCATCTGTAACTGACTGCTATATGATCCAACTGTGTCCACGGGCGAGAAGTACACGGCGATCTCCAATTAACACAGCGTTTCTTCCTGTGTTGGAATACGGTGCTCGAAATATTAAAACAGTGGTATGCGCACAGATATAGTAGTCTTTCGCCATTTTCGGTGTGTTCTGTCTGGACACCAAACATACTTCCTAGCCACTTCTCATCGGGAGAAAGACAACCAAGCTGAGCATTAAATTCACCCGCTAGTATGGTGATGTCTGAGTTTTGAGTTCGCCTCAGAAGGTCAACGAGAGCGTCATAGAACGCACCCTTGATGGCATCCGAACAGCAGTGCGTTGGAGCATACGCCAATATAATGAACACACAACGCCTGCCTGATTTGCTTCGACAGATTTTAACCAACGTATTGAGTCTGACACTGCACAAGCGACTGTTCACTGGGATCCAGTCGAGCAAACATTGTTCTGCTCTGGAACTCAGTGCGATTCCCACTCCAGCTTGACAGCGAGATTCAGCTTCAGCGTCACCAGAAACCCTGAGATGAAAGCGCTTGGATCGGCATTTATCTGGAGATGAGCTTAAATGAAATCATAGACTCGCGTCTCAGACACACAACACACATCAAGTTCCAGACTCGAGAGCGTACTAGCCAGAGCGGCTTGCGGACCGACTTGTCGAAGAGTGCTGACATTGAAGGCGCCAATGTTTAACAGTTGTCTAGGCCTCACAAATCAATTATCGTAAGAAGGCACTTGGAAAACAGAAGATATGGGGGGTGAAACAGTAGGAGGAAGTTTTGTTGGGTGAATAATGTCGGTGTTACGAGAATGATAACTTCTTGTACTTCTCGGTCGTTTATGCTGCGGAAGCGGGTTGACTTGAGGGACCCCACCCCGAGTCTCTGACTCAAACGTCTGACCTGCAAGACAACAGGATACAGGGTTTTATTGGGGACCCTACCCGGAGCCAATGCCTCAATATTCTGACTCACTTTGCAGCGGGAAGCTTGCCTAGCCCGAGGGCGCAGTGAATAAGACAATGATGTCTCATTCTGAGCACTGCTGCACGCAATGGGTGTACTCGGAGTTACGTCGAGCTTTTGGGTAGTATCAGATGTTTTTCAACGGCGTATTAAATAATACGCCGGCGGTCACGGTCAACCGTTGGGCGATCGGAGTGCTCTTTGTTTGGGGGTACCTTTTCTAACCCTTTTTTTCCTTATACGGAAGACAGCAGTGCCGCAACTATGAAAATAGTTCTGCTGTATGCTCATAGGATCGTGCATCGCTACCTAAGCACCCCTACGCGGTCAGTAGTGCGACATACAATTCTATGAGTGTAACTGCTTTTCATCTGACTACTTCCCTTTGGCCTGTATGACAAGATTTCACCTGGAAGGACCGGAGTCCTAGTCAGCATAGCCCGCTGGATCAAAACAGTACACAAGCCCGACCACCTCACCAAGGTTGCAGCATAGGTCGGGATATGTCGTGCTACTTGTTGTGATACCCTTAGTGAGTGATACCAATTATTGCATGTTGTATCTCTTATCTCATTGAATGCAACGCGAATAATGCCACAATATCCGACATAAATTCGTTTTAACTATTATGGGTCTGAAACAGTGGTGGAAGTATGACTTGGCAATACTGACTGCAGGTAAGCTTTTCTGTCACCCACAGACAAGGTTTGGCTCACTTCAATCAAACGGTTCGTCATGTAGAAACATGAAGACGATGAACCAGCGGCGTTTTTTTATTCTTAAATGATCTTAAGATCTACTTAAAAAATTAAGCTTGCAATGTATCAAAAACTTATTGGATCAGACAGTTTTCTCCTTTTCTAGGCTTTCTTGTCGCTGCCAAATAAATGCTGTTCAGCTCGACCGCTTACCTGCAAATCCATAAGACATACACTCCGCAGATGCCTCGAGAAAGAACTACAGAACACTCCACGCTAGACATGTTCATTGAGTGTCAAAGTCAAATGCACGTTTACGGGAAATTTCAGTTTACCGTACTGGAGGAAGACAGTGTCCGTAAGATTACCTGATTACTGCAAAAAGCTCAGCAGAAGGTTTGGAAAGCAGTGGTTGCTTGAGAATAAATTGAATCTGCAACGTGGCTCAGTTGTACCACGTAGCACCCACAATGGGCATGTTTTACCCGTCAATCAAGAGCCCCGTTCTGTTCTTGCTATCAGTCGTTGCGTTCATTTGTTTGTCTGCAGGTGAAGTAGTCCAAAGCTGAAGAGTAAGTCAAAAAGCTGGAGAAGCTGGTCAAGAAGCACCTATCAACAAATCAACCCGGTAATTACTGCACATCAATTAACCCAAGCTAGTCTCCCTCAATCTCTTGTTGCCTAGCTCAGACAAGATAAGGCTTAGAAAAGGTCTCACTGTTTTAGGTCACCATTTCGTACAACCATGCAGAACCGCATCAATATATCAGGATTTGGATCGTGGCCCACCGTGAGCCTCTGGTAGGTACCTAAATGTACTTCACACTTACATCAAGTCTACCTAGTTCTCCGTAACAATATCGCCTTTTGGTTCTCAACTGATCATCAGCTTAGTTAACCTCTCGATGTTGCACGTCTATGGCTGGAAACCAAATAACTTCATTCTGCAGTTCTCAGGCTCCTCGAACGTTATAAGTTTGCCAAACTGGTATCGGTGGTTACAACTTGAATGGGTCAATGGTTCTATAACAAAATCAGTTGGCTTTAGAGAGCAGTAAAACTTTTTAACCGAAAGCATGAGTACAGCACATTGTTTAGAGGCGGATTGATACTCCAAAACAGTCTGATGATGAAAAGTCAACTGGGTTGGGCATTGTTTGACGTCATGCAACCGGTAATTTACATCTGCTAGCTATCAGGCAAGTGCTATGTTGACGCAATCACACGTTTTTCTGGACGAAACACGTGGTCGATTATCCGACTAAACAGAACTAAAAATATTCTGTTTGACTAGTGCATCACAGGAAAGTAAATGGTAAACGATCGTAGGCGGTTTGAAAGCATTTCTAAATTTGTGGTATCTGCAATTCACATTGCAGTACTGTATGAGTGAAATCTAGACAGTCATTCAAACAACTTTCTGAAACAGTTAAATGATATTTTGAATGATATTCACCGAAAGCATAAGAGTGTATCTTAGTCAATTATCAAGTAAACCTAAATTGTTTAAACTGATCAAATATGCAAGAGTCACTTGCAATTAACCGTGGTCTTTGAATATAACAAGTTGTACGCTGTTCACATCGGTCGTAGGTCTCATGTTCGAGCAAACATTAAAAAGAACAGTTTTATAACATTGTTAGGGTCAATAATGGATCGAGATTGACTTCTGTCAGTTGAGATTATGAGGTGGATTGGGTTACCTCCATCTCAGTGACTCCATGTAAGACAACATTATTACCAGAGCTACTCAGGAAATATCAAGAAAATAAAGCTTTGAGATTGATTATGCCTAATAGAGTCTTTGTGCACATTGTTTTACTGGTTTTTCAAATATGTCGTGTTGTCCATGGTGGATTCGACCAACTGTCAGATAACAGGCTTTTTAAGTATGAGTTAACTGCGTAAACTGTTTGAGAAATTCTGAAGGGCCAACCGATCCCCTGGATCATTTGATGGATTCTATGAAGTATTAGGAAGGATGAGTAACTTAATCCAAACGTGAAATTTCTGAGCTGCCGACATGGCTTCACAACTCAGTTGTTATATTGCCTGCCACGTTTGAGCATGTTGCTTCTGTGGCTAGTTCGAATTCAGCCAAAGTTAAGATTTTCCGCAATTAGGTCCCTTGTAAATTCTTAACTCTTCTACACCACTTATTTGTAAGTATAAATTATTCGATAACATAATACGATAGAACCGTAGAACGTGAAGTGTGAATAAGGTCATGGTTTGAATATAGAAGATTACATTTTTTGACATGTGACACGATCATTCGAGAGAAGGAAAAACCTGGTGATATTGAAAAGGGTTTGCTACCCGCAGACGTTTGACGTCAAGTAAATAGGAACTTTATAAGTAAGTTATAAGCATTTTTTTAGGTAAATTATTACGTATATTACTGGGTTACATCGTATTGTTCGCCAAATTTACACAGACGTACGCAAACGCCGTGATAACCAAATTATGAGTGACACAAAGTAGTGTACCAGAAGAAAGCCCTGGCATACACTCTTTAAACGGCTATCGTTAGATCAAAATTTGTTCACATATGATAAAACAGTACCTGTATGTCACTACTATTGACAGTCGATAATACAAGTCGATATCAATAGGGAAGTCAATTCAGAAGTTGACTTTTTACAAAGCTCAACGAAATATAAATGCCAACAAATCATATGCTGCAAAATATCATTTATATGTTGCGTTCCTCTCTTGGAAGCTCACCAGAAACAATCATGTTAGTTTACATGAAACCATTGTAGAAAAACGTTTCTCAAGGTACAAACTGCAGGACCGTAATCAGCACTTCCAACTTAACGCCAGATATGAAGAATGTTATCATAATCGAGTTCTACTCACATAGAATGGTTACGCGATGTAACACAACATCCACACTTGATTTCAGCTTTTGCGTTCAGTTGAACTCCTTTCAAACAATACAACAGTTTTGCATACGACAGGCATCATAAGTAAGAACCAAGCGCTGAACTTTGGTCGTTGTGACTGATATAAAAGGATGCTGTTTATTAGTGAAATGAGATGACCCGTTTAGAACAAACAAACTATGAAGTCCGACAAAAAGGGAAGAATAGTCATAACTCAACTTAATCATATATTCCGGTATTGTACTAAAATCGCTGAGCTGGATAATTCAGACAAAATGTTTAGAGAACGACAAAGTCTTGGTATGAGTCTACCGAACGCTGTCTACGTTTGATTATCTCGCTGCACAAGACAACTTTGTGGTAATCACATGGTGGCTAACCTCAAAAGAACTACCGTTCTCGAGCAAATTTTATTAATATACGACCTAAGATGATAACGTCTGGGGAACACACTTAAAATTATCACCGATTACGATTAGCGAAACTATTCAGTCATAAATTTAATATAGATGTTCTTACTGAATTTGAGTCACGAATAATCGTAGAGCTCTTGCATCCAAAATACTTCGTCGATTCATTGCAGCTCGGGAAGAAAGAAAGGCAGGATTTCGTCCTGGTCGAGGAGGTACTGAACAAATTTTTACTGTTTTTGACTTCTGAAGCAGCGTCGTATGTACCGCCGGCCAACAACTACCGTATTACTGAACTATAGAGATGCGTTCGATTTAATGCATCGATCCACGCAGGAGTGTACCGACGAAGTACGTGAACATATGGTGTGCGTCTTATTCCCATATTGCACCTCAGGTTAGGGTTCACAGTGAACCGATCGGCAGTTTCAGCACCAGTAGTGATGTAAGTGAAAGATGTCAAACCTTACCAGTATTGTTTAATTTTGTCATAAACGAAGTAATAAAGGACTGCAGGCGGCACTCACAAGATGCCGACATGGAACTCCTACCTGGAGGAGGACTGATTAATCTCGATTGTGCTGATGATTGTGCTGTGATTAGGTGGACTTAATGTCGGATGAAGAAGTTACGATCGGTTTGCGTACTTTAAAAGCCGCATCAGCAGTGACGGTGTAGGGAATGAAATGGAAGCCCATATTTCCACAGCTGAGGCGGTCTTGTTAATTTATATACTTTCCAGTTTATTATTTCTGGATGCCAATTTAATATCCCCCAGGTAACTGAGTCCAGGCAAGCTAACCTGGTCTATTCTCTGCACCTGGCGAGACCGAAACTTTCCACTCTGTAAGAGACAGCCAATTCTTGTTTTTCAGTCTACCCACGTCTACAATACCCATACGACCCTGTTCGATTTTGAAACCCAGCTTACCCCCATTGGGACATGAAGACGTCGTAAACTGGAAAGGAAGTAAAAATTTCTGGCGAGAGAGGATCATTTCTTTTAGGCTCAAGGGTCGCGTAAATAAAGCGACAATGAGGGCTATATTACTTTATGGCGGCGAAGCTTAGCTGCTCATTGTAGAAAGCGTGCACCGTCCTCAACCAGTTGACCATCGTTGTCTGCGTTCGAAAGCTCCCATGCGGTGTCAATAACGGGGAAGCAACGGAGAGGTAAATAACGGGTATTCGGTAATGAATGCCCAGCTAGATTTTTGTTCAACCTTCACGTTTGCAAAGACTTAGATGACTAGGCCAATTACTACGGATGCTACCTAGTCTTCTATCGCACTGAGCACTCATTGCCGATGCTGCGACCGACTGACCTAAAATGCGAGGTGGACAGATGATGACCTGGGGTAAAGAAATGAAGTCGTTCAGCATGGGGTTGGCCACTGTAGGTCGAGTTCGTCTTTCGGGTCAGGGACCACGCAACTAACGCAGTCGAATGTTACAGATGTTAGATGAGATGGCGGTTAGTCAGATTCATTAGCGTGAATGTTTACGTTATATGGCTGAGTTGTTTGTGAAATAAGTACACTTAATGACGCTAGGTAGTGAAAGCCGTGAGGAGACTATCATGCTAAAGACGCCTTTTTTCACTTATAGTTCGGTTGTTTTTAGTAACGTGTAATCAAATTAGTGCTGGAGGGTTGATTATAGGCGTAGCTATTTTTAGTAATTAGGTCTCTTCATCTCTTCTTTTCTATAGGCCAGGACTTGGTTTCTCCTTCATGACTGTATAATAGATAAACATCAGTGAGAACCACCGATGTATTGCTGTCTTAAATGATGACGATTAATTAACGAGTTTATTTTTGCGAGTAGTTTTGAAACCACTTAAGTCAAAATATCGGGATGCCTACGGCGACTAGGTTCAATGTAGAAGGATGCCAATTAACAAGCAAATCTCACTCGCTGCTTACTACTATGTTATACAAGTATAGCTGAAATGTTCTCGTTTGTATTATAAGAAACTTTAACACGAGAAGAAAAGGAAATGGATCTAGCATGTAGACAGGCGCGTTTGTACATAAACAGATAGATACTCTGTTTCAGATATGTCATGTAAAAAATGCACCGGTAGCAGGACATCACGGAACATCGTGAAGGACTGGTAAACGCCTTCAGCAGATGTCGAAGTTTTTCCCAGATTAATCAGATGCCCCATTTAAATATTTTGACGGGGACCCCAAGAGGGACAGTAACTTATTGGTGTGTGAAGAAAAAAATGATTCATAATCAACACTAACTTCGAAGTGGATTATAGCGGGCTTTTTGTCATACGTCCGGAACTGTTTGGTGTGTCACTGATGTCACTGGTGTCACTGATGGAAAGTTTTTATTTCAACGGATCTGCCTCATTAAAATACACTTGACCAGACTTTGGAAAAAGGAATACATACATCAAACATGAATTCTGTTGTAACTAATCGGTGATATTGTCCAGTGTGCTTACTGTGAAATGTTTCTATACATAAACATATTCGGCAGCCTGTAATAGCACAACACCGAGGATTTCGGATTTTATTCGTTGCTCTGCGACCGCAAGAAACGGCCATTTATCAGCAAGACAGTTGAATGGTACACCAGACATGTATAACTAAAACTTGGTGAAACGCTGTGTAAATGAGAGTTTTCAACAGTCAATGATTAATCCGGATTCCAAAACAAAGGATAACCTTTGGTGGTTGAAAATTCGATATAAACAAATGTGCACCAGTCATTCTCTGTATTTATTACTGCCGTCAAAAGTCAATGAGATATCATAATTTTTGCTATCTCTACAGCGCGTGCAGTCGGTATATCAGAGCTTAGAAACGAAACGGATGGAACTCGTTCACCAAGATCTACCAGAGGACAGACGAGATCGATAGTCATATGGTTTTGGTAACGGCTATTCTAGTAGGTAGTAACTTTAGACAGTGGGGAGCAGAATATTATCACTGAACGTCAACGGGCAGGAAAACTTCTTCAGATTGTTTGTAGAACACAACGTGTATTAGGTATGGGGGTGACAGTTGGTTTACGCTGGTAGATAAGTAACTGTGTGAGCCGACAAAAGAATGAAGACAGCTTGCCTGATCGGACAAAGTATGTTTTAGAGATGTTATTGAACGAATTACGACCTCTAGTGGCACGTACAGAGTAGCTCTATTTTCCTTACAGGGGTTTCACGTGTAAATTATGTGTTAGACAGTTTGTCTGTACGGCTCTGTGTATGTGTTTGCGTAAACTGTTGACATTGGTAGTTCGTCTGCCTTGGGACCGACGACAACCTTTCCTTTATTGTAGAAACTAATTGTGACCGGTGTTAGCGTTTTTGTTGCATGCATTTTTGAACTCTTCTAACGTTTCGCTTTGGTAACTGAAGAAATCAAAGCAAATGTTGACATCCCTGGATCTGCCCCTCTTCTAATTGTTGATGAACAAAATTAAGTCAAACTGTTGTGAGCCAAGTACACGGATGGCGCAAAGGTTGTTTATTCAAGAAACCAAGGTATGAGTTATGCGTTTCAACAAGACAACAAACAAAACACTCATCTGCGCACGGTACTGAACCAAGAACGTCACGGTCGCCACATACCATAATACTCAGTTCCCGTATGTACCGAGACCCATTTCATACGATGCTGCACTCCGATGTATCTTCTATTTATCCTGCGGCTACTTCAATGTCAAAATATATGCTCTTGCCCCAATACTGAATAGCAGTGGTGGGAGTAGTATAGTGCGGTCGCTTCTGTTCACTACAAAAAGTTTTACAAGAAAATCAACTTGGACTTGAAACATTGAGTTCTCGTTAACCATTTCGTCAGAGCAGAAAGAGGAAATATATTATAAAATGTTAACATTTCATTTAATCTCATTAGTCGCAAACGTACAAAAAAATGCCAGTTATGCACATAGTGCAGATAAGAACAAACAGGGAATAGACACGCCTAAAAGCAGACCAAGTAATATTTAATCACGGCCATAGCAACCCGATAGGTCGCCTCTAAATAGACTTGTCAAATCTAACGTATCATTCATCGCTGATGGGACGAGTTATCAACCTTGTGAAGTTGTAGTGTATATGCAAAGGGTAGGAGTAATACACCGAATTTTTTGGTATTCCATCCTAAAAAAGGATGGATATGTCCAGACGGAGAGCAGCCGGATGTAAATGGGTTCAAACACTTTTCTATCGCTTCCCATCATACGCCGCTCTTGGGTTAAAATTCCTCGTAGGTTCTCGTAGTAGGATAAGATTATTTATTCCATCTATACTCGATTATTCAGTTAGCACTGATGTCACAATATGGAGACCGTAATTCATGGGACAAAATAAGTCACGGTAATTCTTCGCCATTTTAGGCTGTACAAAGCCACACTAAACACAGTGAAATGAGACTGAATTTATGCTCATCCCACTTTTGCAGGTAACTGCAGGAAGCGCCCTATAATTGTCCACCGTGAGTCAACTGTCCACCTGCGGTTTTCTGATGAAGCTGACTGTCTGTTTGCGCAATTGTGATAACAGTCGGGAAAAAAATTGTAGGCAGTAAGTCAGCTAAGAGTTTAACGATAACAGCTGCGACTGCGATTTTCAGCATGTCTTCACATCGACCCATGGGAAATCTTTCTGATACAGAGCGCAGTGGGCATGTTCAGCCGGCGTGCAACATTTAGGCACTGTTCTCAGGAACCGCCAGTTGTTCAGCAACTCGAAGCACAAATCCCGGTCTGAACCACCTCTTGTGATTAGAGTTGGAAGCCTGGTAGTTGAGTGGATCGAATTTCCTGTTCGCTACCTTATCATTGCTGTCACTGGGCCCACTGGCCTTTCTATTTGTTTTAATCAGTTACGGTTGATTATATCTTAAGACAACTAAAATCTTGATGATTATATTCGTACATAAAATTGCACCCACTGCTCTGTACCGGCATAATGCAAACGAACCATTGAGAGCAATTGCCCACGATCCAATTTACTACGAATGATATTTGATAGTTGATTACTGGTAGGATAAAGTAATCTGCTAACAAATGTCATGCTTTCAATGCAGAGGATGAACAGTTTGCGTGCATATCACATTCCATTGGTGCTTTTTTAGTTCAAATTCAGGTAGATTTCACTATCCATCTGTGTAAAATTTCCCACAAGCTCAAACAGATGTTTCTTCATATTTGCAAAGGACGCTCATAATGTTCACCTGACTATAAGCCTTTCAGCTGGAAGGAACACGTATTTAAATTTCATCGACACATTCTGTACGACGGAGATAAATGAATAAGATTATCTACCGTTTAGTAATGCTTGACAAATAAAGGTATTTTTAGTTAGAAACCACAATATACCCATTCATTCTACAGACACTGACCACTACTGAACTGCCGATGATTGTACAACACTGTGGTTTAAATCGCGTTAAGCTTGGATCAGCCAGTTCAGGCAAATGCACCCGACGGATAGGTTGGGCGGTATCGATCTTTTAGTTGGCCTTTACTGGATAAGCGATGAAACAAGACAAATGAGATTGAGTCCACTTAAACTAGTTTCACTACACAAGAATGTACATTTTCCGGAACCTGGTAATATATGGGTAGTGTGGAAAGTTTCGAGTCAAACAATAATGACTATTCAACAAGTTCACCTCGATAGACCCACTGAAGCGTTTAGCACCACATGAGTCACGAACCTATCTGACTTATGGCATAACAAACACCTAATTAAAAAAGTATAAAACCAACCAATGTTTCATAAACACCAATGTCAGCGCATAGCTTATGTGTAGAGCTAACTGAGATCATTAAACTTTGTTATATACTGCCTGTTTGCCCAGTGATTTAACGAAGCTAGTAGTAAAGTTGATCACGACAAGACTACAGAACAATGTAGAAATTTTGTCTAACAGAAGAACTTAGCAAGACGTGTATCTTCAGTTCTGCTTCATAACCTCATTGTCTTTCTTAGGCATATTCCTCACGTATGAATAGAGGTGGACTGGGTTACATTTACTGTAGTTATCCATTTACACAATCCTGAATTCTTCCATGTAGTCGTTACTCCTTGCATCCCAGTGTACACGTCCGGCAAAATATGCCCAGAGCTTGGCCTTGTGTCACAGATAAGGAAACAGGCTAGTTGGTCTAACGTAGGTAATTTGGACGAATGCACTTGTAATGGTGTTTTTGATGCAAATTTACACCACATCCAAATAAAAATATACCCAATCAGTTGACATTAGGACTGGCAGCCGCACATCATTCGCAAAAGTCAAGTAACTCATACATCATTAGGAAAACGTCCAAAATCATAATCCATTATTTCAGGAAACTTCAGAATACGCTTTTTTTCTCATAAAGTTCACTACTTCGCTGAACCCTCTGCAAAGTGTGAGTTTGTGCTCACTCTAGCTGACTCTGGTTCTATTCATAAATAATCAAAAATAGTATTTTCATGTTTTGCTAATTCAGATAAAAACTACCTTGTAATGTAAGTTAGTCAAATTCCACTAGTATGTATCAATTTTAGCGCCAAATACCACATTTCTATAATCCGAGCTAGTTGAGGGAGTCTACGTTTATTGCTTTTAGATTGAAAAAAAGTCATCCATTGTCAAGGTTTTCTACAAATGAAAGTGGACTTCTCAGGTATATGGCTGGTTGTGCAACATGAACCCTGTAGTCACCTGGAACTTATGCATATATTGAAATGCAAGTGTTTGAATGCCAAAATAAGGTCTTTTTTCTGAGTTATCTGACTGTTACATCTGTAGCCTAGCGGAGATAAAAATATCCTACCTTCACTGATCAGTTCCATTTGGTTCGCCAACTGATCCATCTGAATGCCATCCAAATCCTGGTGCGTACTGGATGTTAAAGTGGCAAATGTTTGTAAACAATTTATTTTAAAACGAAAAAATATATTCCGCACATAGCATTCACATAATTTATCAAGATATTTCATAAAATGAGGTACAACTCAATTGTCAGTCATGTGCTACGCGGCACATAAATTTAGCATGGTATTCCAAGTGAAAAAAATGTGGCAAATTATACGTAGTTTCTGGTGTACATATTAACTGTCCCAAAAAAGATAATATAAGGCTTTGAAAGATACTTAAAGAGGCACACCTGTTACCGCAGTTTGTGTGAAGATGCGGGCATGGAAACTGTGGTAAAACAAGACAGTTCCAGGGAGGAATAAACAACTTTGTGCGCCTAATATCCCTTGAGGGCTGTGTTTTCCCTCTCTAAGTTGTCTGTGGCATATATATTGCACGGGTCACTAATAGCCATATCAGTGGAAAATGTTGCTTCATTTTCAAATGTATAAGGTTGTCAGGTTCCAGGATGGCATATACTAGAATATACTGATTCCGAGGCTGGTGAAAGATTTGCTTTTCAACGTGTAAATTTTGCAATATGTTGTCGTGTGTGCCTCATGCAATGTTTTAAGAAAGTATTTTCGAAATATATGTGATAGATTTTCATCAGTCACCAGCTGAACACTGTAATCCACTTGTCTTTTGGCTGTCATGTGAACGGTGATATTAGTAGGTAATACGCCGATCTGAAGCTCTATCGGTCTGGTGTATAAACAAGGGAAGTCTTAAGGATCGGGTTAGCAGAGGTCATGTATCCGTCGTTTAAGTGTGCGGGAAGTATGCATATCACATGTGTTGTAGAACGTTCAAAACTATACTGAGTTTGCTTCCGTCTAGTGTGTACTAACTGAATCGGTCATCAAACTCGGTGTAGGACAAATGAGTAAACCGTTGGAAACAACAGCCGCATAGAGCCCCTTGTGAACCTGGATATCTGGGAGACAGGTGTATTCTGAGGGTGAGATCGCGTATTCCGAGGCGTGCGCGATTGAGGACGGGTATCCCGAAGCCACTTGAATTTGAGCCAAAGTATGGGCATGTGGTAAACATGTCTTTGAGTAGTGGTGATCATTTCCAGTGTTCCTGTCAATTGCCCGACCCAGGTATCGTAGAATCATCTCACGACCAGCACTAAAACAAATTTGATGGGTTAACTGAGATGTGAATGGAGTTGCTAATACTCAGTAGGGCATTTATGACATATTCGCGGCTGTAAATGTTGAAAAGATCTCTCTCCAGTTGATTGGTATAATTAGATCTTTGCAGGATTGTTGTTCTCCTTTAGTCTTGTCGACGGTTTTTGAGACCGGTGTCATCTTGTTTAGAAATAGCAGTAATGGTTACCAGAAAATCAAGATGGCGATGAAGGCCTGTTTTCTTCATTTGTTCATCCGAATTATTAAAACACAGCTATTTGGAAAACAGTAACCAAGGTGATTGCGAAAACTGATCAATCGAGACTGTGAACTACGTGTGTGTTATCAGTCACATAATCACTGTTCTAAATTGCTCCAGAGGAAGTTAATTGTCTAGACGAATCCCTTGTAAACACAGCAGCCAGAGTCGCTCAGTCAGACATAAATGGCTTCGGCCGCGATCAACAGTCGGAATCTCACGATTCTTGATTGATTTCTTGGTACTCGGTAGACTATCTGAACAGAATGATTATAGTCGGTCAACTGACTGACAGTCGTGTTTGAAACCGTTTTAGTCGCGTTACACAACGTGATTTTCGTGCACAGGGTCAAACAGTCGCCTTATAGTAAGTCTAATATACCATGCTCAACAAGAGTTGATTGCTGACCATGACAGTTTGTTTTCAAGCTGTTACTTGATAGCAGGAATATAACAGAACCTCATGCACATCTTGAACTTTCTTCTGATGATATTGACCATAGGGTTTCTCTTAAAAGGATGACTGTTGACCGATTTCCTTGTTGAATCCAGTTATTGTTTTCATATCCACCGTGTTGCAATTAGCTTGATGGTGAAATGCAGAAAATAAGCCTTGTTTGCTACTTCGTGATTCTAATGATCAGTGGTACACCTGCATTCACCCGGTTTCATATGAATATTATGGACTTTCTAATGGTTCATGGATTAACCTTTTTTAAGCAAACTGTCTTACGGTTGGCCCAGTTCCACTGTCAACGCATTTCTCGTAGGAGCTAAATAAAAAAGATGGTCCAGTTCGCGATCAGATACGTTTAGGACAAGGTTGAAAACAGAAAAGATCAGATAAGTTCAGCTTATACCATGATAAGAGGAAACAGGAACAAGGGATAACCCTGCTAGACACTTACTTCCAGAATACTCGGTTTCTAAAATCACACTGCTGATTTGTTAACAGATCAATAGCATTTGTTTAAAACGATGGACGAGCTGTTGGCTGATAGTATTGTTTTGTCGAACCATGGGATATTTGGTTGAATGGTTTTAAAACACCAATATGTACGGACAAGATGCTTTCATACGTTCTATTTTAACGTCTAAATGAATTCTCACTAATGGTTGTCATATCAGATGTGTCGTCTTGCCATAAAATACCAAAAGGAGGCACTCTGTATCTATTTAACAAGATCAAGTTGAACAGGAGTCGAAGTAGGATTTTTAAAATGAACAAAATGTAATTCTTCGGGTAAGTTTTTCAGTAGCCAGCAATAAGATAAGAAAGTCTTCTATGACTGTTCTGAGAGGAGTCCTGTAGATGACTGACAGAAGATCGGAGTTTGGTGTAGTTTTCACCGCGGAACAGATGAACTCCGTGACATCAGCTTCAGAGATAGGGAGTATAAAGTAACTGGTGAGTAGTCGGGGATTTGGTTTATTTCAAGTTGGACATCACCTACAATTTATCGCAACTGTCACATTCCCATGGACTTTCTAGTCGGCCTCTTTCGAAAAGAAGCACTAAACTCGAGTTTCGCTCTCATGAGAGCAGCTCGTCAGTAGTGCATATTTTCGTCACAAACGAAAGTGGTTGAGCGTTCACATATGATAATTCGGTCGTGCCTAATGTGAGGTCAGTGGCGCAGTGGTAAACACAGTTGCCTCATGAACAACGTGGCCGTGGTTCTAGTACCGGCAGTGGCGAGAATATGCACTACTGACGAGCTCTAATGAGAATGAAACTCGAGTCTAGTGCTTCTGTTTGAAAGAAGCCGACTGGAAAGTCTATGAGAATATGACAGCTGTGATCAATTGTGGGTGATATTCAACTTGAAGTATAAAGTTCCCATTACCTCAGTATACACTTAGACCTGAATGGCTGATAGTAATCTCCAAGTGATCAGGAATAGAGCTCCAGTAGTCCATGAATTCAAGGAAATTCCATTCAAGGTCAGCAGAACCTGCTGCTTTTGAGTAGTGTTGCTAAGAACAGGTTTATACTTGACAGAAGGCGTGAGAACCTACAACTAAAATAACTGAGTGCCGAAATAACAATAGAAAAGCTCCCCCTCTCCTCAAGTTGACTGGAGCACCTAGCCATGATCAAGAATTACACAACTGTTAGTCGCGCATTATATACGAAGCTGTCGGGTTAGATAGATTAAGGTGTACAACTAGAAAGGAAGGCTTAGTCGCAAAAGCCATGGAAAGTAAGCAGACCAAGTAAGCCATGAATAGAACTGACAGCGTCGAGCTCTGGCCCATCTTGAATCTACTTGCACTGACTGTCGGGTAAAGCCAATATCCCCAGGGGTCTAAATTACGCCTCTTCCGCCAGAAATGCCAAAGCCACTTGAGTTGGGTGAATTAAAACAATGACTGTACTTTTTTCTCATCTCACAGGCCTACCTATCCTATCATAACCAGCAATTCAGACATAGTACTAACAGTTGGCTATCTGCACTCGGTCCTTGACCTACGACCTGATAAATCGTTCATTTGCTCATGACTAGCCTTTCTTAAATACCATTATAACGGTTTCATTCTTGTCTAGGTGTTCACATGTCTTGATTTGCTGTAATTAACGATTCGAACCCAGTACCGACCCTTGTTAATGTGCACTTGTCACGTGACCTGTTAACTTCTGTTCCGTGCGGCTGCTTACGTCTAGCTTACTATGCTTACCATCCAATCTGTAACTGGCTCATCTGCTTTGTAGAAATGTTTGTGTCAAAAGTGAAACGTTACCAGTAGAAGACACTACCTTTTGCCTACAAGCCGTTCTGAAATAGTGAATAATATAATTCCAAAGACAGAATTAGTCATAGTTCCGTGCATATGTATTAATGTTTCGTTGGATTACATTAAGTATGATTATGTTTTATTGTGTGCTTCACTAATGAGCATTTTACTTTTCTTCTGGCAAAATTTCTGTAAAATATTTTCCTATAAAGGCTATTGTCCTGCGGTACTTCTGTGATGTTAAGATTACACCAGCAACCATGTACACAGCCGGCGATGTATAACACTGACAATCCTACAGGAGATATAGATACAAAGCTAACATGAACTAAAAAGATTTAGGGAGATATGACCGCAATTTGATTAAGTGAATCCCAGGCAAATAGTGTTCAATAAACAATCACAGCAAACTTGCTATCTATCTAACGGAACATGTAATTGCAGAAATAGCTCAATATTTTCACACCATGCAAAAGTCTGTATATTACGTATATTAAACAGGGAATATATAATTACGTATCATTTTTCTCATCCTTGTCTTCATCAATAACTCCACGATCATCATCAACATCCTCATTACAACAGCCTGTATGAATACGACTAATTGTTGTTCGGAGAAATCTTATTTTTTAGTTTCTATTGGTGCAATTTATCTTCCAGAATTGCCTCGGTGAACAACATCTCAAATTACTGCACTAACCGTCAGTGTTTCAAGTTCTTATGTAGCTACGTACGGAATTGTTTTGTGCATTACAACGTCTTAGCATGCATATGAATGGAAGGCTCAAATGACACAACGTACATGAAAAGTTATTATGGACACCGAGGGTATTAACTGAAGCAGAGGTGAGTGGAACTTGTTCTAGGTTAATTCCCGGTGAACCAGGACTAATAACCTACGGATTTCGAAGCACTCATTCTGTGAATGAAAGAAACTCCGGTCATCAGAAGTTGTTTTGTCGAATTGCTATTTAGGCGAGCGCTCTCGATAGTATTACACATCAGTACAGAGCGTTGAGCGAGAGGTCTAGAAGTGTTATCCAGATAGCCATCCAAAGGTCTATCTGTGACGGTCTTGTAGTTAAGGATTTAAGTGCATAGTATGCACGTAACTCAGTCTCGATTTACACTAAACAGACGTCAGTTTGCAGCTAAGCGATAAATGCTGTCAATACCAAGCACTCAACTAAGACTGGAAGCTCAACAGTGCAACTAGTGGCTAACGGTCAACCAGAAGTTGATGAAAGTTTCAGTTCAAGGCGAGTGCAAATATACTGATCTTTTCAGACTGCTAATCTTTGATCGCATCGTAAATCACTTGTTCTCCTTTCAGGAATCTTGAACATGATGACCAATTACAAATTTTATTTTCCGGGTTGTTTTTCGATTCATCCAAGCAATTTTGCGAGTCTTATTATTAAACAAACTTGTAATTTTGCCCATCTTCTGCCGGATGAGCAATACTCATATCTCTTGGCATAGATTGCTACCCGATATACATCCTATCTTATATTCCTTCTCTAACTGACTTATGTTCCCAATATTTATGTCTTTCTAGCTTACACTTTATCACTGGAAGGCATCTATTTTAAGTTTTCCGGTGATTGAAATTACCCTTTTATTTAATCTGTCATCTAACTAACCAGCATTTAGGAAATTTGTTGTAGTTTTCTTTACTCATTCTACCTCCTGTCTTCTTCCTTGCAGTTTACACTAAACACGATACAAGTAGATGCTACCTTCAAATGTACAGCACCAACCACATGTGGTTATATATACGCACAGGAGCTCTTCGACTTTCATTGAAGTGGTAGGTTAAACAGTATATCTGGGAAGCCGATTGTTCTATCTGAGTGAAGTAGATACAATAGCTATTAGGATGATCAAAATTGATATGAGGGTGCAGATCTGCTGACAAACTGCTTTATAGTTATTGCTAGCTGTCTAATAAAAACGACACATTGCTGCTTATATAAAATTTGGAATTTTATACTTGAAATATTTTTTCGGGATAGAGCACCTGAAGGAATGGAAGTGTTCATGTAGTCAACGGTGTACTAGAGAGCTAACTTCGAACTCTGTTGTGATCATTCATAGCAAATTTGCCTATTACTATTCGCACGGTGTTAAAATGAACAAGGAATCTAGCCGATACTCCACGAACATTTGTTAGGCCAGTAAAAATTGTAAGCATTCGAGAACACCCAACTTTTTCCGACAGTTTTGTCAAAGTTCAGTTATGGTTAATCGTGTGTTCTGAATTAATCGGTTCAATCTCCGCCTATGTGTGATCAGCTCATCAGTTTAACTCGAACATTAGAATTCGAATAGTTGGTGGATGTAGCGTTTATAGGCTATATGTGGATAATATCTTGCACGTGGTTAGCGAACCTGCTAATCCAACGGATGTCTGAAGCATTTTCAGCATCATCTGCATTAAAGTAAAATTCACAGTAGAAGGTCACAACAACTAAGCCTTTCTGGATATACCCACTTAGCGCTGTGCTGAAGAATAAGTTCAACTTGAGATTCTTGGAAAAGAATCCCGGAATATGCAGGATATTCATTTCAGCAGCTTTGCAGCACTGACGCAAAAAGAAATTTCATAAACTACTTGTCTGTTAGGGCCATGAGAACACGAACACACGATACAGTTTCTGGCGAGTTGTCTTTGTCGTTCATCTTGTCCGTACAAGATGGTTATCCATTGTGATTCGTGGAAATGCTTGCTCGTTTCAACTCTACTCCAGCCTTGTGTCTACTGTTGACGGATAACGTCTGTTTCTGCGGACACTCACTGTGTATATTACCTTTCTTGCTGCTGTGGGACTAACACGAGCAGGCGTTAATCTGAGCATATCCTCAAACATCATCCAGCCTATATCAATGGTGAAATTGTTAGAACAATTACCAACGCAACTGTATCATATCTTGTCGATTCGTGTCATGCCGTCAACCCGGCCTCTTATTCTCGTCCGATTTACCGAGGCAAGAACAAACATACGAAAGTCTTAAGATTCCCAATTTTGACCACAGCTAAGGCAGTTAGAAACCAACTAAGTAATCTAATCATGGGTACACCGAAATGTTTTGTTCAGGTCTTATGAGTGTCATGCTCCATCATTCACGCCGCCGTCGTGAATACTGCGGCTGTTCGAAGTACGTCATAAGTATGATGTAGTTAAATCAGTGTTGACTCCTTTTGTATCAGTGACCAGACTGACCTCATTCGAACTGGATGCTTCATGTGTTGGTTTCGCGTCGATAAAACGTTCCATGTAAGCGTTGTGTGTTTGATATAATGATAAACAACTGGAAACAACTTGCTCGCTGCACCTTGTTTTTATTACCGGTCTGAGAATGTTCAGCCAAATACCTATTGAACGAAATGGCAGTGGTTGTTTCCTGAAATAAATTTGTAAACAGAAGTCAAAAAAAGCAGACTGTTCGATTTATTGCCTTGTGAAGTTTGCGTCATCTTATCAGATACATACTGCAGTGTTGGTGAATATAAAACACAGTCGAACAAGTTAACTGAAAAGAAATACAGACACACATTCAACTCACAGACATGCAAATTTGTAAGGAAACTGTGCATTTACCGCAACATTTTCAGACTGACGACTATGTATATTTGTTGATGGAAAAATGGTTACCACCTGCGAATGGCAAAAGCCTTAGAGAACTGAGGCAGCCGTTGGTTATGAATTTGAAAGCATGAAATATGATGACCTAATGTCCAGAGGTCAACAACTGACGTGCAGTCGAAGATGCTGGCTGCTTGCGCCGCAGTGTTGGCATATCTCCGACTACCACAGCTGTTTCATCTCATGTTCAATCTGAGCCAGGTTGTGTGTGTGAACTGATATGCATTTGCTTTTGCTAGGTTTGTGTGAATATACCATATAAACATCAACATTGCAGTGTGTACCCCATGGGATGTGGCAAAATTCGTCAGGCAATAAATCATACAGTCAGCTGAAATTTAAATTCTGTGTTCAAAAAGTTGAAACAAATTCGGCAGGTGCTTTCTCATTTTAGTTTGACAGTTAGTTAAATAATTTTGTTTGGTTAACCTTGACCGGATGGTTCAACATATCACAGCTGGAAGGATGAAAATGTTACCAATCTCACTTTCTCGCTACTATTTCGCAAAAATATTTTTTTCAATATATATGCACTTTCTAAATTATCCTATTCTATGGTAGCTGCCTAATCCCTTGTTATAAGCATCAAATCAAGCATGCAGCCCAGGGTTATCGAACATGTCAACCTGTTTATTCCCAGTATCTCTGTGATCTTGTAATCAACAAACGAACAAGTTCAAATTAGTGTCAAAAGTGTAAAAACAGTGGACCGATATCCTACCACTTTGTCGGGTTAGCAATTGCAAATGAGGTCAAAATTTGGCCGAAAAATCTCTGGTGACCCAACTTCCACATACAGAGGTTGAAAGGCCAAAAGTCCTAAAGAGATGATCTTGTACTAAGCGAAATTCATTATTCAAGTGACTGATGGTTTTGTGAACATGTTTTCTCAGCAGAACAATTAACGAGACCCTCAAACGATGTAACACAAATGTGTGTGTAAAGGAAAACAGACTGAACTATTTAAAACATAATAACAAAAAATCTCGTTTGATATTCAGCTTGTGAGTTTCACTGAAACGACTTCATATCAATCGAATTTATGTCTGGTGAGAATTTTGTTCCTTAAAATGGAGATTGCTGATCAATATTATGGTTTTGTGAACAAGGTTGGCTAAAAATTTCATTGAAGTACAAAAGCCGTAATAGATTTCTAACAGGAACCAGCTAATGAAAGAGTGCCGTCAACAGTGTTACAGATAATAAATTATTACAGCCAATCCCAGTAGACTTAACGAACTTCTTCTTGCATTGTAATTGTCTACTCAAAGTATTTGTAAGTAGCGCATCGTCTGAATATACATACTGATGGTTCCTCTTCTGATCCACACGAAATGTAACCTTCACAAGACTACGGCGAGGAAAAATCTAGTCTCCCAGTAGGTGCCTAGATAACTTCTGATCACTCAAATAAAATCCAGAACGATCAGTGCATACAAACAATTGTTCCTGTTCCTGGTACTGAATTAGTAAGGCACGTTAGTCTCGACATTATCCAGTTCCTGGTGCTAGTAACCTCTTCGACAAGAGTGATCTTATGACTAAGTGGAAAATGAGAACGCCTTGGTCGCAGCTGGTAACAAATGTAAACGTTCTGACCTTTCTGTGGGTGCACGAGAACGTCGCTGATTTAGTAAGTGTCAAGAACGGTCATCACAAGCTTACTTCCCAAAGAGAAGACAATAATGGATGCAATAACAAGAAGCTCTGGGAAATTGGAGTGAACCACGATGAAGAAAGACCTTGTAGTTACAGTTGGTCGCTGATCCGACTGCTCATCATCATCAGAACAGCTTAGGAGTCGGGACAAAAATGGGACCCTAAATGATGCAGTTGATCTCCCAAAATTGTTGGATAAACCGCCGTCCAAACTGGACTCAACGCTGCGGAACCAGCTACTGACCGACTGGTTCATCTACAATCCATCTCCACCGATAGGATATCAGGAACCCCTGGAATGAGTTAGTAATCGAGCGCATGTGGTTCGTCTCTCACTTGAGAACTGATGACAGTAACGATGGCCGCGACATTCGTAAGGAAACAGCAACGCAACATGCAGCTAAAGGAATTAGTGAGACAAGATGAATCACCTTATAGTAAACATCCCGACCTCCAAGAGAATGAAGCACAACCAGAAGGAACCTGGAAGAAGTTTAAAATGTGAAGAGATTTGAAATCGAATGAACCAGCATTCGTAGAGCACTGTTTTGTGAACATTAAACTCCCTTGTAGTTTAATGGGTTGTTGAGGTCAGTAAAAATCGAGTTACTTAGCAGCTGCATCGCACCAGCGACTGTAACATTTGTTTGCTTGGCCACTGGGGAGGTGAACATCAAGTGCAAATCTGTGCTTCAGTCAGAAGCCGGATAGCTTAGGTCGGTCAAGTGCTGAGTAATGGTGCATCCAAATGCGACTGTTTATTGTGTGAATGATGATTAACTAACTTAGAGAATTGTTTGCAATTGATGACGACTACTTTTCAAGTGACCCAAACTTGGAATCATCCTAACAACGGGAAGCTCGAATCATATGATCCTGCAGGATATCAGATCATCCAGAGTAGGAATTAAGAAAACCACAAACCTATATTCTAAGGGAAGGCGTAATTAAAGAGACGATTGATCCTCACTGAAGCAGATAGAAGAAACCTTGAGTTTCTGTAACAGTTTTCAACGGATAAAAATCCGAGGCACAGTACATTTGTTCAGAGCCATTTTGGACGAATTGTATCAGTCAACGTTATCCACAATCGTCTACTGGGGCCAAGATTACTGGTAAGCAACAACCAAACC
>JTDE01000202.1:249647-268815 GCA_014338405.1 Paragonimus skrjabini miyazakii | reverse complement strand
GGGGGCAATATGTGCCGTTTGGTTTATCACAGATATCCTTTACATTCTGGCGTCAGCCGATGAAGTTACTGAAAGACTAGAATGTAGGACTTTGTGGGTGGGAGAAACTATGATTTGCAATCAATCAAAATATCTCTCCGGGGCGTAATCTCAGGCTGTCTTCAACAGGACTTATGAAATAGATTTATTCAAAAACACACCTATGTCCTGACTCGCGAAAACCTCTGAGGTGCTTCTGCATTGTGGAACCAAAGCGAGGGTCTGAGACCATTATAGATGTCAAACGAATCAAGTCCAACCTCGGAACGACAGCTTGAACAGTTCTTGGGGCGCAGAAGCTATTACAGACAATTTGTAATTGACCAGAATATAGTTTTGTTACTGTTAGTTAACATATTGTCGCACAGCTGGATAGCTGAAAGGACAAATGCGATGCAAAGTAACGAGCAACACTAGTGTATCTCGCTGCTATAGCGAGGCTAGAACTCCGATCAAGCATTTATGAGGCAAACCTGTTGACCACTGACGAACTCTAACAAGATTGAAACTCAAGTTTAGTGCTTCTTTTTGAAAGAGGTTGACTGGAAAGTCTGTGGGAAGGTGACAGCTGCAATCATTTGTGAGCGGTGGTCGATTTATATGAAATCAAAATCTCCTGCTATGCAACAGTCAGCAACAGCAGACGTCAAAGTTGTCAAACGTAATAATAACCATAAAACCCATAATAACCACGGATGTTAACAGTCGAGATACTGGGTGGTTAAGAAGTAAAACGAGGAGTTATCGAGTATGAATGTGATGTCTTACCCCAGCAGAACAAAAACACCGACAATTTGGAAAGGGCGTTTAGCGCCAGTTTAGACGGTAAATGAGTGGAAGCCCTAGCTGGTTGTTTAGTGTTTACATGCAGAGATTGAATAAAAGATATCCTGCCAGAATAGATCAAAGTAACGAAGTATACAAGTGGAAGTTGGCAAAGTGGACAGTTAGTCAAACGTTTGCAGGCAAATAAAATTCAAGCGGCTGATTAGCTTGCATGAAGCAGTAAAGATGACAAGTTTTCGAAATTTTTACCTAGTGGGCTGTGGCATTAAGAAAGAAGGATAGGCGAGGGGAGTACACCTATTCAGAATGTGGCCAGGTTTGCAAATCGAATGCTGGCTTGTCGACGCATACTCGTATGCATCGACGCAGGAATGGTTCAGAGCAGGAAGTGGACACCCAGCCTGCCACAATCTTTGACTGTGCCAACTGTGACCGCAGCTTTCCTACCAAAATCGGTCTCAGTCAACATAGAAGGATTAAATATCCCGTCGAACGCAACCATGAGAGACTCACGTCCACGAAAACCTCCGGATCCAATTGTTCTCAGCAAGAATCGGCTTCTCTTGTCAGATGTGCCGATGTACTGGCTCCGTCGTGTCCTACTCAGCGCGAACTTCATCATCGGCTCCTGTCACATTCCTCAGGTCGTACTTTGGAGAGCATTCTGACTCGTCCGTATGCGTTGAATTGGCAGAGGAATACTGTCCACGCTGCCAGTCCGAACACCGTGTCACAAAGTAGATACGGAGGGCTAACTATGCAGCGATCCAAACGCTGTCCTACCAGCGTAAGAAAGACACTGCGTTTGCAGTTTTTTTCTGGCAACTGGAGAATTGCCAATATGATTAACCGTGGCCTCCCAGATAATTCCAACGAATACTGGTCCGAGGTGCCATCGGCTCATCCGCACGTTGATAAGCCATCATCTCGCACAATTCTGCCTCCGAACTGGTCATTGGTCGACCCGATCACTGAAGATGAAGTATCACGCATCTTGAAGCACATGGAAAACACTGCTCCAGGTTTGGACAAATTATTACCCAAATTTGTTCCTGCTAACCCAAGGTTGTCCAATCTATTTAAGCCGCTCTCGCATCACGCTTGTACCCAAAGTGAACAACCATTCATCTCCTACCGAGCTGAGACTTATAGCCGCATCTTCAACGTTGACACGTAGTTTCCATAAGATATTGACCGATCGTTGGAATTCGCGCTTGCAACTACCCGCTCTCCAGTTTGAATTCTTACACCGTGACGGCTGCCTTGAGGCGAATTCCTTGCTTCATGCGCTGCTTCAGAACTCATGCACCACGTCTTCAAGTTTGTGTGCAGCCTTTATCGATGTGTCCAAAGCGTTTGATTCTATCTCACAAGATTCGATCATCAGATCGGCCCGAGATTTCGGTGCTCCTCCATCTCTAACGCATTACATCGCCGAATCCTACAGGAATGCTTCCGCCACGCTCAATGACTCCGTTCTCCGGTCCCAGCGTGGTGTTCGCCAGGGTGACCCACTGTCCCCGCTATTATTCATCATGGCGATGGATGAGGTGTTGGCTCTATCTCGACCGAAGCATGGCTACCAGTTCCACGACACACTAGTTAGCGGTTTCGCTCACGCCGACGATCTGATCCTTCTAGCTCAGAATCCTACGCGTTTCTCTGAGAAGCTTGCAGCCGCCGCTAGTGCCCTGGAACTATCCGGACTGAAGATCAACACGCACAAGACTAAACTCATGGTCATTCGTGGTGACCATAAACACAATGTAACTGCCATCTCCGATGAGTCTATCCACTTCGGCCCGGACATTATCCACTCACTAAGCGCCTCCGACACGGTGACCTATCTAGGTATCCCGTTCACCTGGAAAGACAAAGCATTTACTAATAACCGTCTGCAATTTCGCACGATACAAGATGAAACTACCAAAACGCCCTTGAAGCCACACCAACGTCTTAAACTCTTGAGACAGTATCTGATCCCGAAGATTAATCACTCATTAGTGTTGAGCCGAGTCCACCGCAACACGCTCAAAACCATGGACTGTACGATTCGCCAGTTCGTTCGGCAGTGGGTCCGCCTTCCTAAAGACACACTAATCAGCTACATCCATACCTCAATTCGTTTGGGCGGTTTGGGCATTCCAAGTTTGTCTATCACTATTCTAATCTCGCGCAAATCTCGAGTGGAGAGACTTCTCTCCAGCCAATGTCCAGTTCTGCGGGATGCGGTCAAAGATAATTCGTTTGGCCTTATCTTGAAGGAAGTGAACACCACAGTACGTGTTCAGGGTGTAATGATGACGAACAAGGAGGAACCCTATGCGGTGTGGATGGATAAACTCTACCATTCGCTTGACGGCCGTGGTCTTCAGGAAGCGTCACGCTCTCCACTCTCTAATCATTGGTTGTTTAACTCAGGTCGCATCTTCCCAAGAATACTTATCCGTGCCATCAAGTTCAGATGTAGCCTTTTGCTGACTGAAATCCGAAATTCGCGAGGCGGACAAAGTGATCAATCAGTTCTCTGTCGTGGCAACTGTGGTCAACCAGAGAGTCTCGTCCATATTCTGCCATCATGCTAGATCACCCATGGCATGCATTGTACCCGACGCAACCGTGTGGCCAAAGACCTGGCGATACGACTGCGCAACTTGGGCTATACAGTCTTCGAAGAGCTGCGAGTATCAACAGCCAGCCCGTTCATCAAACCCGATGTGATCGCGATTCTTGAGGGCGCTGCTGTAGTGCTTGACGTCAGTATGGTGGATGACTATCAAAGCCAACATGCCTGGACGGACAATGTCGCGAAGTATAGCAGCGACTCTAATAATGCCGCCATTCAATCGGTCCTTCAAACTTTGGTCTGTGATATGAACCTTATTTCTCATTCAGCTGTGACCACCTCTTTTCGAGGTATTATATTTTCCACTTCATATAGCGTTATTCTTCGATTGAGACTGCCCTCTTACGCAGCCACGGATTTATGTCTACTGACTTTCCCAGTTTCCCTAAAAACGTACGATACATTTATACGGGGAACCTCTCTGACAGCTATCTCATTGTGAAAGACATTTTTCTGTCCTGATGCGTGAACCTTGACTGAGATAGCGCATCTCTGCCCCGAAGAACTTTTGATTTTGTGAGACTGACCGTTCACCCATTTTATTTTTTTTATTTTTCGTGTATTTTTGAAAAATTCTAAACCTGTTTGTTATATACGGCACAAATAACTTTTCATTTGATGACTGGCTCATTAAAGCTTGCTATTCTTGTGAGAGGACTTGTCAACTGTTCAATGTTGCTAACTATACGGCGGGTCACATTTGACAGACAGCTTGTTTTCATATTCACCTTTTTTACATATCTGTTGCTTAATTTTGGTGTCACCGTTTGTTTTATCCCCTTGAACGAAGCTGTGTACACGGCTGCTCAAAATAAACGATATAGGTAGGTTGCACAAGCTAAATGCTGAAACACAATTAATCCAACGTATTCGGAACAAGATGTACAGCCACTTCCTGATAAATCACTTGCGGGGTTATAAAATGGTTTAACCATGTTGACAGAAAAACATACCTGGAGAAGGATATTACCTAGAGAACATACGAAGACGCTTACAATATGAAGGATGACCTATTAAGTGGTAGAAAACGTTTCTGGAAGTAAAATATAAAACAGAGTTCTTTCCGCTTTAATACGTACCAGATTTAGGATAATGAGTCTTCCCTGAAGTTGTGACTTGTTTTATTGCTTAAGTGGTTACCAGTTTGAGACCCTTGTGCTGACTGCTATCAAGAATATGGTACCAATAGTGCTATATTTCAAGAATGGGACATAAAATCTCAATGAGATATTTTTTATTAACCCATACCGATGTCTTAAGTTCGGTGTTAATCGTGCAAGAAGTAAAAGTTCTGGTGACAGAAATGCAGTCATAAACAGAGCACCGGAAAACTGTTCACTTTTGAGGATAATGGTATTTTTGGAGGACCGTGAATAAGCGTTCCGATTAAAAGTTTCTACAAATTCACTCTGAAAAACGGCTTGATCAAACATTGTTAATCAGTGAAAAGATATTCAGAAGTATTTCGGGTCTTTAGTTTTCAAACCAACGTATGGTCTCTGACAAACTCACACAGTGCGTGAGAAGTCCTAATTCGAAGTTAGAACTGTTTGAACCTTGGCAAATAAATTGATAATATCACAATGTTACGAACAAGTTGTAATACTTTACGTTTGTTAGTGTGATTTTGATTACAGCACTTCTGAAGAAGGCCATCTCGTAACGATGTGATATTCTCAATCGATCTACCAATAACACGCCAAACTGTCCGAACCTCAATAAAATTCCAATGATTCTGCTGGCTTGAATGTTTTCCTTTGTCTAGTCAATTTTTTAGCAGATTCTACTTTTCCCGTAAATAAATGGAATGAAATAATGAGAAGTCGTAAACTGCATGATATCCTCCGAATTAGCATCTTGCCTACTGTAATTAGGCGACCTGTGACCAATTCTGACTGATTGAAAAGTGCTTATCTTCTCGGAAATCATAGATTAAAGGATCAAACACAGATATAATAAACAAAAAGTGAAAAGACTAGCAGTTGAGGGTAAAAACTGTTTGAGTATCTCGAGCAACAATACAAAATTTTCTGAACTCACAGGAAGGATTGTGGTAAACGGTAGCCAGAGCCTTCGGAAATTGAAGAATGTAAATCCGGCCTCTCCAGAAAGGTCGAAGAGAAAAACTAATCTAATTTCACAACATGTTTATTTTGGAGTGTGTACTATCTTACGGAGTAAATTAGCTCTTGCCCGGCAGCATGTGGATGAAAGCTCAAGAGATTTGGTGTGTGATTTCAGTTATTCCGGAAGTTTTGTTACACTAGTGACTAGTTACCGTTTTGCGTTCTGCTAATGTAACATTCTGTAGCAATTTATTTATTTGTATAAACAACGAGATGTGAGGAAAGTAGTTAGAACCCAATGGGAATTAACCAGAACAACGAACAACGGAAATCAACCTCACGATCTGTGATTGACGAAGTGTTATCCTAAGCACTTATCCTATAGACCACATGGTCAAGGTCACTGGGGTCCCAGGAGTGTAAGTTAATTTCCTTAGATGAAACTCTTCTTTTTTCCAACTGGCTGGAAGTGGTCAGTCCTATAGCCAGTTATCGTGAATAAACTTTGTTTAGAAACATCGTTTACAGTATGTCTGAAAGTGAACCTTCCTTGCTAGCAATATGAATTGCTGTTTGACTCTTAAGTTACTGAAATTGTATTTTTTCTAGCTGGTAATCCGTTATTCAATGTATTACAATCCCATGTGTTTGTCACACAGTGAAAAAGCTGTTCGTTAAAGCAGTACCACAGTTGTTTAATCCCCTTCCGCATTCTGCGCGGGTGCTTTCAAACTGCAATTCTGGCACAATGCGGCGCTCATCTATTCTATCTTACTCCTTCGACTGATAGTGTTTATCATTCACAATCGACTGTCATCAACTTTTTGTTTGGCTAATGTTTGTTAGTGGTAGGTTCTTCATTTGCATGTGTTATCTGCAATTTTCTCCCTCGTGAATTTGACAGTTGTCATTCACCACTTCTGGATTTTCCATTAAAGGTTTACCGTGTTGTTTCTGTCCCACAGTGTTATAACCCACCCTAATATAACGACTAGTAATCGAACAACTGTAGAATATAAAACACTGCGTTCCCTTAATCCATTTAGTCAAAACGGAGAGAAGACATATCGTGAGGTGTTAACATTTCGAGTTACTCTCATCATTCGCCAACATAAAATCAGCAAATTTTATACAAACCGTGTATAGCAACAACAATTGAACGACCCAACCACCTAGTTCTGACCTTTCACGCTTTAATAGTTTAATCAATTCCACAGCAAGGAGATTGATTGCGTCAGCGCCTTCTGCGCACACAAAACTGGCCGATGTTGTTTGATTAGCATTGCCTCGCTAATCGCCAAAAGTTTTGGGTTGCGATTATTTAACAATATCCTGAACTTTCAATTTGAACATCACCCACAGTTGATCGCAGCTGTCGTATTCCCATAGACTATCCAGTCGGCCCCTTTCGAAAAGAAGCACTAGACTCGAAAGGGGCCGACTGGATGGTCTATGAGAATACGACAGCTGCGATCAATTGTGGGTGATTTTCAGACTGAAATAAACCAAATCCCCGACTACTCATCAGTAATATCTTGAACGATTTAACGAGGTCAACTAGGTGACCGGTTGCTAAAATGTGTTTGGCGATCAATAAAGCCGGGGCCTTTGAGCTTGTTACAGCCAATGGGTCGTTTTTTGAGATTGCCGTTGATAACCACTTAGGAATGTGTTCAGTCATACGTTGATGCAAACGCCGATCTGTCCTGCCTATGTAGACGTCATTGCAACTGCAGTTGAACTGGTAGATTACGTGGGAGACAGACTGATCGGTTGAGTGTGTATCGCCGCTAATGTAGAGCCAAGCCCCTAATGCTTGGCAGGATACGTAGTTGGGCCGCTGGGTAGGTGCGTTGGAACGCCGATATCAATTTGTGACTGATGTTATTAATCAAGTGGTCACCTTTGAATTGAATTTGCAGAAATGTGTTCTTTTTCTGCGCACTGCAGCTTACCACTTTCGGTTCTTTCATCTTACTGTGGATATCCACAAACTTTTCAGGGTACCCGTTATCTACCAGCGTTTCCCTCATAAACTCTTCTTCTTTCTCCAATCGATCTGCTGTGCAAATCATTCTGGCTCTGTGGAATAAAGTTTTCACTAGCCATCCTTTATAAGCAATAGGTGTGAAGCTGGAGAACTACAAATATTGTCCACTCCAAATTGGCTTACGATGGACATATCGTTGTAATATACCGTCTTGACGTCTGGTTATAAGAATGTCTAAGAACGGCAAGCAATTATCATCTTCCACCTCGTAATATACAGACAGGTTCGGGTGGAGAGAGTTCAAATAGTTATAAAGTGAAGTAAACGCACATTCATCAGTAAAAACTAGACTGTCGTCCGCGTAACGTTTGTAAAGCTGGACTCCCGAAATCTTCCTTGAAGTTGCCTTTCAAGCATTCCTAAAAATACATCCGCCAATATGGGACCCAGTGGGTTACCCATGGCTACATCATCAATACGTCTATAGTTAACACCCTGGAACTCAAACGGAATGTTTTCTGTACAAGCAAAATTGAGACCCTTGAGAAGATCTAATGGAATATCTACATTTACATTTTGATCAAAAATAAAGTCACATAAAAATTCAACGGTTTCACGCAGCGGTACATTAGTAAATAAAGATTATACGTCGAACGAGTACATCATCTGTGGATGCATGGGTCACGGCGCCCTCCTAATTGATATACTATTTTCTAAGGAATTTATTCTTCAACGTTTACTGAATCACTTTGGTATTCTTTCAGCTCGACGGTGCAAAAACAGAGCATCATATAGCAATAAATCTGAAATCCTATGGACCGGAACGGACCGACCTTGAGTGAACGACTTTTTAGATAACCAAAAATTAATGACAGACATTGAAGGTCACAGCTAGTGATACGCTATAAAAGTGTACTGAAACAAAAAAGGCATATATAGAACAACGATTGCTTGCTACATGCATGTATCGATCGCGTTGTTCCAACGTTGCTCCCTCTGTCCACAAGCAGTGAAATCGATACGTGCAGCATCAGATAAACACGAGTTGTCGTATGTGTATCTGTATATAGTTGCGCAAATAGATGGTAGAGATTGTCCCTATACGCAAGTTTAATTTATGGCTATGTTCTGAAGCAACCAATCAGTCACAGTACCCACAAATTGTACAAACTGTCTGCCAACTGACCAACGTCGTCATGATGGACCAGAGCGCCATAGTCTTGATTATATTAACTAATGAATTAGGTTGCAAACGGTGTTTTGTTAAGCTTTCCGGATCGTATATTTTGTTCCTAATATACTCGGGTATTTACGACTCTTGAACGCGTTCAGCCAAAACAGAGAAAACAGACCGGCCATTTTCAGAAATCCATTTCTACAAAAATAGGCAAATAGAAAAGTCATTGGTTTGTAGACTAGACCATTTTCAAAGCATCATGAATCGATCGACGGACCAAAGCATATTACTTCATTCAATCGCGTCTAGTTATTCTCCTATATGTGATGGTAAAATCCAAATAGAGTATCTGGACCTCTACGGCTATGCATTAGAATCGGAAGTTATCACCGGCCATCAATGAATAATAGACAGACAAGATGTTAAATGGTTTGTCATTATATAAGTCAAATACACCAAGAAAATTAATTACAGGGTCTAGAGGTTATTCAGCAAATTGGCCAATTTTCAATTGATATGGTTTGTATTTAGTGTAAAGCTGTTTTTAAAAATAGTGCCTGGCTTTTTATAACCACTTGAGTTTGTTATTCAGTTAGTCAAAACAGAGACAAACCAAATAAAGCACAAAACTTAAAACGGATGTAAGATATTTGTTGGATTTCTTGGAATTTATTCCGGATGTTTGTCTTTCTAAATTTAGTGCAAAATCATATTTTATTTTTTGAAGCGTGCTTGATTTGTTTGTAGAAAGTCAGTCAAATAGTTACTTTTATCTTGCCTCACCTACAAGCGGTAAACAACTTTGACGAATTTTGCAACAAGACTGCAAACGGAAAGTTTATTTGTTTTCTTTTATTTTATAACTGGCATTGTGTTTTTAGCAGAACGTTCTTGCTTAGAGTTGGTTGACAGGCTATTATCTTCATTTATACCTAATAAACTTGCATCCTGATGATAAGTAGCCATTTTGAGCGGTCGATTTTGGTTGTTCCCTTCTTAGTGCGTTTTTCGGTGAATTGCATGAACAGCTAGTTACTGCACATTGAAGGGGTGAGGAAATTTTCATAGTAATTTTTGCCAGTAGTATCGTACGACTTCTAATCATTTTGACTGTCGTTCCCAAAAGTTTTTCATACTTCATTAACATAGCCCCTCGAATAAGCGTTGTGGAAGTTGTCAGTCACATGTCATTGGGCGGATTACCGGAAACCCCCAGGATAGATCTAACTACATCCGAAAAATGACTTCGGAAAGTGGTAGATTGGGCAAACATTTACAGAGAAAGATATATTACATGCTTTTTTAACGAGGAAATTGACCACAATGTTATGCATCCTCTCGGCAAGTCTCGTGTTATATTACCAACCTCCTTTCGTTCTTGTATAGGTCACTGTTCAGTTTCTTCTCAGAATGAAAACTGTGTTCATTTCATTATAGTTTTTTGACGATTCTCCGTGAGTTGGTTATGCGGTACAGTCACTTCTATAAAAACTACGATATGGGACGGTTTTACGCCCTTTTCGACGCATTGTGTCATTGTGCTATAATGCTTGTGTTCGTATCATAAACATCTAAATTTAAAATATTTACCTGAAATGTTTGTCCGAATTCTATTCAGTATCACTAATTTCATGGAGAAGTTCTTCATTAAGCCATCAACGAACAATTATTGTAATGTAAAGCAATGAACAATTCATTTCCCTTCTGTAATTCGTGTCATTAAAAGTCCTCTCATTATTGAAGATATCATTACTATAGGAATCGTTTCGAATAACCAAATGCCCTGAGCAGTTTGGTGGGTGTTGTTTATGTGGTTCAGTCTTTAAGGGTATACGCATTATATTCCGACAAATCAGATAATGCATATTCACGAGAAATTGTTAATTAGACCATACAGTCACTTTTGAATAGTGGAGTGCTCAATAAGTTACTCTAAGCAATGGTGCGTTATAAAAATGCTTTGGGAAATTATTCCACCTCTACAATCGTTTGGTGGTGAATGTTTTGGATTGTCTAGTGAATTTCGTGTGGCGCAGAGGTTTTGGTTGATAACTGAGTCCAAATGGGAGGTACCAGAGCATCTAACATGGCTTGGTAACTCAGATGGTAGATTACTTGTCGTGCATTGGCATGCTGCTTCTGTCTTTGATTCGAATCAAGGCCAAAAACAAATATCTTGCAATTGGATCTCCTATAACTTAGCAGACCTGCCAGGCTATTTATTTGTGCCATAAGTACCATTAACTGGGAGTCCCCAGGAACGTGCCGAAAGCCGTTTTAGGTTTGTTTAGACGCAAGGCAACCTTCATGTCCTTATACTTTTCACAACGTCGTTGATCGGTATTCTCTCTCCCTTGTTCTGAAAGCAGTCTCTTCAGCGGCGAGCATAATAATATAATTTTCATTTGTCCTGTCTACGAGCCAAATGTTGAACACAACGCATACATCTCAAAGTGGAACAGTACAGACAACATCATACCAATAATAAAGACCGTCCACCGAATGGCTTAAACACATAGAGCACTTAGCGGCTTAATGACTGTTTCACACCGCTTTGTGCTCCAAATTTGCTCTAATTAAAAAGCAAAACAAACAGTGCACTTTAACACACTTCTGCAAGAATAAGTGCTGTATGATGAAAGCCTAAGCAACATTTGGTCTACTTTTGCGCACTATATATACGAGAGTGGAGATGGTCCATCTAGAAACATATATCCAAGTTGGAACTTACGGAAGGTCATTAAAAATATTTCCAGACAGAAAATGGATACTCTAGTGTGTCAGCTCAATTCGTACTAATCATGAGAACAGTTAAGTTAGGGAAGAAGAACCATACAGTATGTATTTTTAATATTTTTCGAAATCTGTCGAGCGATAAGGTCCACTGATTTAAATAAGTTGCAGCCCTCAATGCCACTGTTGAAAACAAGCATAGCTAGTTAGTACAAAAATTCATCACACAGGTAGGCCCCTTTCAAATCCAAGATTGTAAGTACACTTCAGGATAGATGAAATGTGTTTTGGCAAGCAAGCTTTTAAAGAAGCTAACATATTGTCTATTTTCTAAAATTCCTTTTTAACGTTACACTCTACTAGTTACTGAAACTGCTTCTATTTGTTCCTAGAATTGAAGGCATAACGTCCATAACAAAAAGTTTCCATGTCTGATATGTGGGACTCGTCTTATACTCAAAAATAATAAAAAATCTGAGTTGCTCTTCTTGACTTTTTGCTCTCTTACCCCGCTTCCTTCAATCCATCTTCGAAATGGTTTCTTTGGTAGCAGTGCACAATTGAAGCAGTAAACACAATAATTATCAAAAAGCCCGAAAAATCACATCTATGGAGCTAGACAAAGTCGAATTGAGAAGGTTTGCAGAGCCGATCTTTCAACCTGATATTGATAGGAAAACATCACAAGGCATGAGATGAACCGAGCTTCATTTTTTGTCCAAAGAGATAGCCATTGTATTCGATTAAATATACCAGTTTATATTTTGCCTTGTGTACAGATTTGTTGACACGGTAAAGCAATGAGCCACAAGATCCGTTCTAGATGTGATCAATAAGTAAGCAAAAACAATCTATGGACACATTTAAGTAGGTTATGCAGGAATCCTGGTCTGGTCTTTCTTAAATTATCACATGCAGTAAATCGTTTCGAAGATAACATATAATGTAGCTGTGACGATATTTGATGCCCGAAGTTCTCGGGGGGCGGCACCTCAACTTTTAGTCATTCGAAGAAATGAGTATGGATTCATACGCGAGTGACAATGTATTATCTCAAGTTAATAATCGGGTTAGCTTGCTGACCATATCGTTACCGAAGTTCCTCTGAGGTCGACACAGTTTCGTTTCTCATCCTCAGACATGTCACGAGCAAATTTCCACAGCTCTTCAAATCACTCGAAAAAGCTCAACTCCTGACCGAAATTATTCAGAATTATCAGTCGCCGGCCAGCCGTTGTGTAGGTTTGATTCTGGTCGGTTCACCGACTTCCTCTGAAATGAAGTAGAAAATATGCTGAAACACTTCTGAATGGTTCAGGTCCCACACGAACCGAGAGTAATCAAATAATTTTTCTCGTCCCCTCAGTGTAAATTGTTGTATAACATCCATAATATATTAATGCTCACTGTATTACAAGAAGAGGCGATGGCAAGAATGTTCAGTACTAACAAACTCTACTAAGAGGAAAACTCAATTCTAGTACTTTTTTGAAAGAGACCGACTGGAAAGTCTACGGGAGTGCGACAGATGCGATCAATTCTGAGTTATGTTCAATCTACATGAAAACCAAAATCCCAGGCTACTCAAATGTGTAATTCATCAGGCAGAAACAGTATTTCAAATTATGTTTTCAAACTTTTAACCAGAGTACATCTGGTAGGTTCTAATGCAGTAACAAATTCCTACGCTGAAAATTAACTGGATTTTTCGATCTGTAATAAGTCTTACTTCAACACACTGGATGCACTGGTGATTGGGTCCGAACAATCTTTCGGATGAGCTTAGTCAAACACTTCGTGAAAAGATGAAGTGAGACGTTCTAATACGTTACGGTATTACAGGTGATATTTACTGCAGAAACTTCGAAAAGTTGAATTGTCGAACATCGTTAAACTGTTTCGTAACGTTGACATATAAATGACAGTTCTTACATGCGTACTTCCCAAAGAAAACCCAATCCCCACCTTAAATGCTATAGTGTACAATACAGTTGTGATAGAGATGACTGAGCAATGTGACGTTTACTGAAGAACAATTTACATTCAACTTCCAATTGTTATTATTTCACTGTCGTCGGTAACATTATTACAATTTTGTTCACACATTCATATCCATTTTGAAACTAATCAAAAATGCGTTAACTTTTTATGTAGTATATAATTTATGATCACTCATCAATTCAAAATAGCCCACAATTAAGTTAAAAACCGTGAATTCTGTCCGATGTGACCACATTCAGTTGATCACTATTCAACTTGTACAGGCTGTTGTTGATTCTCATTGGTAACACTAGTTTGGAATAATAACAATTCTAAGTTAAACATCACTCATAGATAATCACAGTCGTTGTATTCTCATAGGCTTTTCAGGAGACCTGTTACAGACTAAAGCATTTGATTGGTGTTTCGCTGTTATCGGGACTCGTCCGTAGTGCATACGCTCGCCATAACCGGGATAGTAACACAGCAGTACAATGTCAATGCACATTGGTGGCGTTGGTGGATTCCAGCGCGAAGTGATCGAGAAATCCTGCTTGGATAGTCAATCGACTGGATCGTTTAGTGGATTCCATATGACACAATTGGTTAGGTGGATGTCTAGGTCCAAATGTGAAATTTTTGAGCTTCCGCCGTGGCTTCGTAGCTCAGCTGGTACAGAATTTGCCGCGTTTGGACATGTTGTTTCTGTCGCTGGTTCGAATCCAGCTGAAGTCCAGGCTTTTCGTAATTGGGTCTCTTCTAAATGGTCTAATTTGTCAAACTACTTAGCAGTAATACAAGTAGATATGAGTTTGAATCGTGACCACTGCAAAGGTGTGAACTACTGACCAGGTCTACACAATTAAGTCTAGTGTTTTTTATCCAAAGAAGTTGACTAGAAGCAATTAATTGTGTGATGTTCAGTTTTGACCCAGTTTGATAATTGCACTTTAGTTACATCAGAAGTTTCGTGTTAAAAGCACATCAAACAGAAGGAATTAATTTACGGCACTCTCAGCAAGGACCAGTTTCATGTAGATATGCTGTAATAATCGAAGATTGATTTGATTGCTCCAGGAACGAACGACAAAACTTCGACGGTATTCACAACTTGTATTCCACCGATAAAATCATTGCGTCTATTTTACACAATAGCCTGGTTATCTCTGGTAGTTTCTGTGATAATTATTTACGCCAGTACATTGTTGCATTCGACGCTAGTTTTTAAGATTTTACGGGCGGAAAAATAGCTGTCTTACAGCCAGAATCGGAATGTTTTGTACAAAGGAACTGCCAATTCATGTAGATGTTGTCTCTTGAAAATCAATACCCTACTAGAATGTAGAGATTTTGATTGGTTACTTAGAAGCAGTAGCTGGTTCTTTTCGACTAGTACTTTGCGTTCTGCATTGGAAACATGCGAAAAATCACTGCTGGTCTCTGATTGGTTTTATTTTTCACATCGATTGGTAAGCTGACTAACTTTTCGGTGGCAGCTTTTAAGCAGCTCCGACAATATCCTATGTGTAGAAACCGCATCAGTAAAACAGGCACAGCCCAAATCATAAACTATGTTGTACGCAAACGGTAGGAACTGAAAGCCAGGTTTGTGTGTTCCATCATGTGCTGCCAAATCCAGCTTCATCCTAGATGGTACTCGTGTGTGAGCAGAAGCTCAACTTCTCATTTTCAATAATCACACTGTTATGGCCCTCCTAATCGCATTACCTATGAAGCCGGTGACTGAGAGCGTGAGAGTTTCAGTTAGCTTCAGTTAGTTTGATAGAACCAATGTACTCGAGTTTTGCTCATGTTAGTGGTTGTCATTAGTGCATCTCCTCCCTACTCCTTGGAAAGAGCAACCGTGTTGTAATACTGGCTTCATACCAAACGTATGGGGGTTTGGTTGACCGTCAAGAAAGTTTGTAATGGGTTCACAGTTCGACGGAGAAAACGGATATACACTAGTGACCAGCGTTAGCAGGAGTAAAATTGTGGGATAGTATCCCATTTTTTAAATGGCCGACTGAAATCCTATGGTAATTCGAAAATGATAGTCAATTGTGAGTGATGTTCAACATGTATTAGCAGTTCCATCTTGATATGGAAATTCTGCTGTTACAAACTCTTGGAAACCCTTTCTTGTGTGACTAGAATGAAAGGTAGTCTAAACGAGTAGATCAGTAGACTGTTCCTGAGCTGTTTAGGTACCATTAGTGACTTTCAACGAGAGTATATCTAAGTTATTGAGTGTTTATACTACTTTTTTCTTAAATACCGGGCATAACCATACTTTTACCACCATTCTAAAATTCATTTAGTTCAGGAATATCTGAAGGAGGTAGAAATGCTACAAAACGACCACAATAGTTCTAGTCAGTAGTCTTTAAATAGCTAGTCTGTGATCCGTATGGAAACTGTAAGCTCGTACACTTTGTTCAAACGGATTGATGTTGGCTTCATTGTAGATACCCAATAACCATCTCAATAAGCCAAACAGATCTAGGTATTTCAGTCACTTTTGCCTTCAACTTGTGGGACTATGACTTAAAATCTTCTATAACACTGAACCTCACATGCTTACCGGGTAAAACAGTGCTCTCTGATACTTTCTATTTTACTGGAACATTGGAGGTGAACGTCTGAACTAATAGACGGTTTACTATTTTGACACACAGCAAGTAGTGTGATATAAGTTCATAGATCAATATCGCTGTTGGTAGTTGCCACTCTGAGTCACGTGACTATGTGCCTTGGTTTGTGGGCATGGGAAACGGCAAATGGAAGTGACCACATTTTTGTGTATGCACCGGTTTGAATAACTATTTCTTACTATCGTTCGATCAATATCGAAATTTCATGATGGTCAGCAGTACAGTGGACTAAAGGCATTCACGTTTTGAGCTGATTAAAACATATGTCATCGTGTGAATGATATAAAATGGACAGGTGAGAAGGTTTATTCAAACATAGGTCCTCTAACAATATTAAATGATCAACTTATCGTTTCACAAACACATTCCATACTGTTAAGTAAACTGCCATCTACTTTAAAAATAGGCATTTGCTACTGAAAGATAGTGGGATGAAATTTGTTGAAGTGTTGCATACAGAAAGGCCGCTGTCATCTCAAATTTATATAGTGCCGTCAGGCTGATTTAGACAGGGTTTATCCACCAGCAGTCATTAGCAGGGGCGAGATTGCCTATAAGTCCAAATAAAGTCACGACTTTGTCTTCTTCTATTTAGATATTTTTCAGTGAGCCCACGAGTTGTTCAGCAGCATTAATAGACCGCTGCGTCCCAATGACGTGGTAATGTGGTCAGTTCCACAGGTCTCCAGCCAGGTTCTATGTGGAGGTTTCCTGCGAGTATACTGTAACCCAAAGTGGGGAATCTTCCTTGTTTATCGTTGGCAGTCCGTGGAATCGACCGTAGTCTGAATCGTCTGCGTAGATCTTTGAACGTTCTTGGTTGTTTATCCACTTCTTTAGTCTGCTACTGAATGTGTTTGCCAGTTTTTTGGTAGATTTAGCTTTAATTAGGCGACAGTTGTGTCGTTGTCTGTGATGACCGTCATTCGCTACTTTCTCGTTTGTTCCTTGCTACCTTTGATTTGGTTGCTTAATACTTCCTTTTCGGCTTTAGTGAGGGAAGAAAATTGTCTGTTGTGAATGGTTGCCAAAACGACAGTTTGTAGATGTAGAGTTTCTACTGATATTTGTTGGATTTTACTGTGTATTTCAGGTTTGCTAAATGTTCCTTATCAGCGGTAAGTTTCGGGTTGAAAAGGTGTCTTCCAACATAGTATAGTGTCATATTCTTTTCCCCCTTAGACTTTATGCCTGTTTGTATGGGAGAAATACTCACGAATTTTCTTTGAATGAAGCCCACTAAAAACGAAAAAACCCGAACTTTATGGAACAGGGAACAAAACGAATTGTTATATAGTACATCATGATCGAACCGGAAATGGTCGCGAGGGTTCAGTGATCAGAAGATATCACGCTAGCAAACAAACTAACCATAACCACGTAGATGTTTCTACTGAGAACAAAAGAACGTCATTAAAAAGACTGTATTATGAAAAATCGAATGCAACGACCTCAACGAGTACGTCTGTCAAGCCAAACGCAAGTTACCTGCGTGACTTTGTGAATGGAAATTAACCACTAAAAGATGCGGTCTAGTTCCGTTGATCTCCGTCCATGGGGATCAACCTGGGCATACATTCAACAAGGACACGGCAGATACCCTTGTGTTCACAAAAATCAAACGTGTAAGGGGTGTCGTGGGAACGGGATGTTCGTTAGTCGATTCGGTAACTTAGCACACAAGTTGATTTAAACCATATCTGTGAATCGCTGCAAAAGAAGTATCTGAGATGACACAAATATGACTATGACCAAATACCACCACAACATTGTGCGACTCAAAACAATCATATCATATCAATGGTTAAAAATGGACCACGGCTAACCAACCATATGCGAACTCAGAAGAATGTGTAACCGACTGATTTGAAGCTCAAGAGCAACGAGAAGTAACCAATCAGATTTCTGATCAAAGAGCCACAGACAACAAAATGACACTAATTGGACCTGAGAATAAACGGTAGACAGTAACAAGAAGCAACCAACTAGTTGTTAAGGAAGATCATTCCACTGTTGTGCATTGAGACGGAAATTCTTCAACCTTCACCATTCGTGACGCTCAAACGTTTAGGCGAAGATAGTGTCAACTCGTTTGGTAACGATACAGTTGCAACCTATGAACAAAGCTTATCGAACATCCGAAAGCATGAACCATCAACCCGAGCCATCAAATCCACCAAACGTTTCAAGTCATAATGCATATACTCTCGAACTACTGGAAAGTATATTTCTATCGCAACATGTGCCGTTAGTCAAACACAAATAACCAACTGACCAATATGTATGTAGGTTGGATTGGATTTTGAGAATTTAGGTTCGGAATGTAAATTCCGACTCGGATAAAGATACACACTACTGGTGAGCTTTAATAAGAGCAAAACTCAAACCTAGTGCTTCCTTACGACATCGATCAGCCAAAAGGCTTATCTGAATGCTAGGACAATGATCGAATGCAGGTAGTGTTCAGTTTGAATTTATCAAAATTCTTGAAATCCAATTTGAGCTAGATACACTACCCAGTTGGTTCAATGAAGTCAGTGACTTCAACCTAACCGAGTTTATCGATTGGAGTTAACAGGACAATTACTTGGTCTCCTACCGTGACCAATGTACAAATAACTTCATTATTGGTGAGATGGTTGAAGCAACTGACAAATTTGTTTCAGTCTTCATGCTGTGACGTTTATCTCAAACAGTCGCGACTGTAGTGTGAGTCACTACTAACTTCTCCGTCATTTTTCGTTTTTCATATCAGCCGTATAACTGCAACTTCATCGAAATTCCTATTGTATAGGCAAAAGTTAAGGTGTTGCTAAATTAGCCATATGCCTGTTCCGATGTTAAACGCCTAGTGCTGTTAGTAAACTTACGAAAATATTAAGTTTTCAATCTGTCCCCATATAAAGGTGAACAGTATATATATATATATATATATATATATATATATATATATATCACTCGATAAATGTGCTCAAACTGGTTACGGAATTCAGTAGCGTCCTCTATCTAGACAGAAAAGCGACATTAGGCCAGTTCTCAATGCACTATGAACTGCTGATGTATAGATGTTGTTGGATACTACAGTTAAAGCCAAGACCACCTGCTTTCTAGTCAGGT
>JTDE01000202.1:229508-248786 GCA_014338405.1 Paragonimus skrjabini miyazakii | reverse complement strand
ACGGAGATAGTCAGACTAAAAGGCAGCAAGAACATTCTATCTGTCTGCAACTGGTATCTCATATACGATCACGGAACTCTTAATTATCAAACGAGTCGGCTTGGAGATGCATAACGATTGCGTAAGCCCCAATGATTGTAACAGTTATCGGCAATCGGTGATGTTTGCACCACTTTCGTTTGGGCCACCACCTATTTTGTCACCCTGTTGTAATGTTCGTGTTGTTATCTAAACTCTGTTATGGTTTCTGTTGTTGCTTCCGTTTGACAGACGAGGTCGACAGGATTATTGACTTCAGTGTTGCCGTTCCTGACAATTTTAGGTCGATAATAGCGAAATACTGTTTGTTTTGGTTTGAAATAATGGTCCACCGTCTGCCTTCCATCTGTGCGGTCGTTTTGTTTTCGCTTGATAATGGTAGTCGATATGTGGAACTCATGACGCAGAACCAGGATTTACAAATTTGAGATGCGTCCACCCTTAAGAGAGTACCATCCAAACACCTGAGATTAGAGTTGTGCTACAGTAAGCACTGGTTGTGTCAGATCAGAGATGTTTTCATCAAAGAACCCTTATTGCTGGGCTTCGGATGAACTTTAACTAGTAACAAAAGTAGCACACCCAGGTAAGCTGTTACAGGTAAGCTACGAAGGTTTATGAGCAATATATCCGCGGAAATCTAAGGATGACAGTGATGTTCACACCAGTGATATAGATATCCGAAAATACTCATTCCTACTCGACGACTCATACACTACATAACGCCCTCTCATCCAAGGGTACAGTTCTTCTGTGATACCTTATGGAGACCTGAATTTTGTGAATCTCAAACGAATCTCTGTAGAACCTACTGAAAAAACCTGAGTGTCTAACACGGTTGCTCCAGTTTCGAAAAACTTAAAACATCAAGTTAAATAACGAATTTATTTTAAGTTGAAATAAGCTGAATGAACCAGCATAAATATCTAGCAAGAATAATTGCACGCAGGCTAACCGCGAAAGTTGTAAACACTACCCGTTTAACAGCGTATTCGTTTTCCTAAAATGACGTGGAAACTAACAAACGAGATCTGTTCATAACTCAAGGTCCAGTTTCAGAAACGTCTACTATCATTACGCCGCTACACATTCAACATTGAATTATCCATCAGCAGGGTACACCGACTGTATTCTCATAAAATCTAATCACTGTTAGACTTCCACTGTTTTATGAGGACAAAAAATGAGTAGAGCCCAGCACAAATCGAAAAGTGGTTGCTTCACATATTCGACTTCAAAAGTAACGATGTGACGAACAACTGTTTTCGATCCTTCTTTCTCAAGTCAATACAATTACATTGGTTTCATCAAGACATCATAAGACAAGGCGAAAAAAAAAGAAGTGACTGTTCACGAGTGACAATAAAGGCTAATACTAGACTACGCACACACTAATTGGTCAGGCCCAGGCCGGACGTTAACTGGATGTTACGTCACGCGGTCAGGGTCGGATGTTTGTGTGTGGTTAGATTGGATGTGATTGATCCGTGGTCACGGAAGTTGCAATGACTGAACAAACTTCTTTTGAGAGCACAGGTTACGGTTGCGTAATCTAATAGCAATCGATTTGGCGGTCGCCAGAATGCGCTGACGGACTGTTTTGGTTGAGTGTTCGCAACTCTGTAGACAACCTGGAATGGTTTGCTGATGTCTATGCGAGGGTTGGTGTCAGTTAGAAATGCAACAATGGCGCTGGGAATTGATTTACGATAACCGGTTCTAGTCCGAACTGGATGATGTTCCTTGATGCTTTTTGACAAGCGTCTAGTTGTACGACCAACATATTCTGCAGCACAACAGCAACATGAAGATGACTGCACGAACATCTACTGATCGTGGACTGGTAGCTTGTCTTTCATGCTCAATTTTAACATCAACATTGTTGTGAGCCAACTTCTTAAGGTTGCCGCTGAGGAGGTACGTCTAAGTGACCAGTACATGCAGCGGCTAAGCTGATCTGCTACAATATTTCCTTCAAACGGGAGTTTTATGAACACACCTTTCCTTACAACCGTATAAATGGCCCCATGTGGGATTCTGACCTTCATATTTGAAGTGGTAGGCTGCTCCGGATAGCCGTTTTCCCTCAATATGTTTAGAACTGTTCTCAGTTCTTGTTCTACTATGGCATCCGAACAAATATCCCCTGCTCTATTTGCCAGGCATGTGACCAGATTTCGTTTTGGTTTAAGCGGCAGAAAACTACTGAAGTTAGTACATTGACCTATCCATGTAGGCTTGCGATATACCAACCGACACCGCGTACCGTCTTGATGTGCTGGTGTGTGCTGCATTGAAAATCTGATGGATAGTTTTAACCCATCTTGTGGCTTTATAAGGATAAATATATCGTCTACATATCGACGGTAAATATGAAGCCTCTGAATAGTCGGCTGAAATTGAGATTCTGATATGCTGGTCGTACAACTAGACGCTTGTCAAAAAGCATCAAGGAACATCATCCAGTTCGGACTAGAACCGGTTATCGTAAATCAATTCCCAGCGCCATTGTTGCATTTCTAACTGACACCAACCCTCGCATAGACATCAGCAAACCATTCCAGGTTGTCTACAGAGTTGCGAACACTCAACCAAAACAGTCCGTCAGCGCATTCTGGCGACCGCCAAATCGATTGCTATTAGATTACGCAACCGTAACCTGTGCTCTCAAAAGAAGTTTGTTCAGTCATTGCAACTTCCGTGACCACGGATCAATCACATCCAATCTAACCACACACAAACATCCGACCCTGACCGCGTGACGTAACATCCAGTTAACGTCCGGCCTGGGCCTGACCAATTAGTGTGTGCGTAGTCTAGTATTAGCCTTTATTGTCACTCGTGAACAGTCACTTCTTTTTTTTTCGCCTTGTCTTATGATGTCTTGATGAAACCAATGTAATTGTATTGACTTGAGAAAGAAGGATCGAAAACAGTTGTTCGTCACATCGTTACTTTTGATATTATGAAAACTTTCCGACATATATGATTTTCAATAGAGTTTCACGGATTACGCCGGAGATCGTGTGACGATGCTGCGGTTAGGACATGGAATGCTCCCAGCAGGTACTGAATTAGAGACAGTGTTCCAGACATATGCACATTTTGATAAATTCCCATAAATTGCGAAACGGAACTTATCCCGGGTATTAAGTAGTGGCGCTCAAAGACTGTGTTGACAGTTTGCCTATTTTATACTTATGAAGGCTGGCAGTACTTTACCTGACTTCTTATCCATGTAAGTCACTTAATATTCAAGACAATCGGGGAAAGTGACTGAACATCTATGTCTGTACAAGCTCAAGTCAAGTGCTCAAGTTGTGGTGGCTCCAGCCTTCCTGCCAACTAACCGAGATCGGTTCCGCGAAGTCATATAAAATTAAAACACAGTTTGATCTGACAGTACCTACTGTCTAGATTAACCATGATTTTGTTGATGGTTGATTCTAGTCCACATATACAGATCCAAGCCAGATGATCATGTCTGATTCATTTATACTTGGTTGCACGGCTCACGAAGCTCACCATATAATCGCTAACGAGCCAAAGATAACCGTAAATGATTTGTGACCAGACACCATAACCATCAACTTCAGTGATGACCGATGGGTTGCTGAATAAATTTGACAGTTTATTTCCATTGAGTGGTTTTCAACCGAGAAGGTGTTAACAATTCACACACTGAGTCTTCTTCAAATAACAATCCTAACGATGTGAAATCCTTGGAATGTTTATTGTTAGTTAAGTCGTTTGCTTATGATTGGAAGCCACTTTCTTCCGATAGTTTTCCTTTGTGTAGTGTTCATATTGCGGACAGTAATTCTGGGCCCAGATAATCTACAGAACATATTTTTCCGGCTTCATTTTTAAGCCATTAGGCTAGTTAAACAGGCTATAATAGAACAACTTATTGATCTAACAAAATTATTTTGCGCTTAATCGATCCTTTCAAGTTTTATTGCGTTTTCGACTGACAAAGACGTCCAGACTATCGCCTGATTTCGCCCTCTGATGTAAAACCAAACAGGTCATGTGCAATTTTTATGTTCACCGTTGCGTACGTATATACGCTTTGGGGATGTATTGTACACAAGTGGGTTAACAGGCAGAATGCTCATATAGAATCACAGAACAAATACAGCGTTTTATTAACTGTGTGGTCAGTTCCCTAGTTATTTATATATGCTAGGAGAATTAATAACGAAAACGCAGACTTTGAGACCGATACGGTGAAAAAAGGGTCAGTTTAGTGATAAATATATATTTTAGATAAGAATATGCGGAATGGTATGGTACTGTTCACGCTGAAGGATGTCTTTATGAGTAATCGAAACTGAGAACGGCCAACAGAGGTCAACCCAGGTATCAAGTGCTTTATCTACATTCCCTGAATCATAGGCGGCTCAAGGCGACGTCCTTCTGGACAAGCTTAACAGGAGCAAACATGACACGTTGTGTTAAGTTTTAAGCGGCCATGCGTAAAAATTGTTCGGGCCAAACGGACAGTTGGAGCAAAGTAGCTTTTCATACTCAACGGCCCTTTAATAATAACACACAGGCAACAGGCACCAACACTCTCCTTGCGGTACTAATGGCGCACACTGACAACCCCTAACAATCAACGTTTATTAAAAACAGATATTGAACAGACATAATCAAAACGGAGCAGCAAAGATTCACGAGCTGTAGACTGATAAAATCCCCTACTTTAAGTACAACTAATTAACTGATCCAAAATAATCAAACCATACTGGTAAAATATTACAATACTTTGGAAACAGGATGGGTACAGTAATTAAGCAGACGCTGAAGCGTATTGCTCGGAAGTGATTTTGCAGATTTGATGATTTACAAGTGGCCCAATAAGAAAATCTCTTAACTTTGTCTGGATTCGAACCAACGACAGAAACAGGAATACAACTTCAACGTTCGCTGATGATATACCTAGATTCCAACGTGAAGAGATCATAAAATTTTGCCCAGATAGTTAAGTTTCTGGATCATTTGATGGATTCCACATTGCAGGGCGGTTTGAACGTGTCACTGAGTCCAAACATGGAATTTCTGAGCTTCCGGTTTGTTTTCGTAGTTAAGCTGGCAGACGATTTACAGAACATGAACGTGCTGTTTCCGTCGCGGATCCTCATTCACTAGAAGCAGATTTCTCCTCGGCTGGCCCTCCTTCAAAACGCAGTATTGTTTATATGCTAACATATTAAACATGACATGAATTGTATATCAGTATCATTAACTTGTCGTTGACAGATTCATAAAACCTTCCACTCATTTTCCTGAGAAAGAGCCATTAGACTAGAACGTTATTCCTAGTGATGCACACAGATGGTGCATATCCAAACCTAAACCAGGAACTGATGTCTGGAACATCAGCTTGTCAGCCGTTCATTTTGTCGACTGTGCCATTGACCTCATTGCTAAAATAGGTGCTGGTCAACAACGAGCAATAGATATCGCTCATTCCCGGAGAGATCGCGAAGACGGGAAGGTATTGTAAATCTATCCAAAACTGTGGGCTGAATTTTCAGGTGGACTGAAGATCTGCCAGTTTCCGTTTTCATATGGCACGAAAGAATTCAATACTTAAACTATTCACACCCGGATGATGTTGAGGGTATCAGCTGGACCTGAAAGACGTTTAGATGACTCATCAGAAATGAAACAAATAACAAAGTGAACAGTATTCAAATGTAGTACAAATCGATAGTATGAACGAGAACAACAACAACAATTCATATGAAAATGCCTGACGAAATGATGTGAACAACAGAGTAGGAAACCAGACTTGTTTTCTCTGTTTGATCAAGGGGTTAACTATGAAACTGTATTTATAAAAGCAGTTAGCAGAATCAATAAGAAACTAGAACAGTAAGGACTATGGGTTGTGTATCCATCAAAATTTATGCAATCATTGTTCCAACACTTTTGGTTCGGTTGGTAATAGACCGCGAGGGGTTAAGTATCCGCTCGAACCTTTCGTAGGAACATTAGTCAAGGCTGCGTCATGGAATGCAAATGACCTCAAAGACGGTCGGCATTCGTGATCTTACTCTTTTGGACCGATTTCTTGAAACTGAGTGGACAATTCGGAAAGTATTGTTCTTTCTGACAGAATGATTAGCATGGATCAGATGTGCAACAAGGATGTTTGAAACCGCCCTACTCACACTACTGTTCAACCGTGTTGGTTGGTACTCATATACTCTATCAGACAATCGCATTGTCAAGACAAAAAAGCTAAGTTGCCATAATTTGCTGACGTAGCTGGGGATGCGGTCCACCAAATGTAATCACTAATCCCATAGAACATGCTTGGGAGTGAATTAGGCGAGCCATCGACATGGTAGGTGTAAGGAAAGGCACTTCTTGTTGACCACTCAGTACAATTCGGTTTTTTTTCAGTTTCCGTTAAACTTTTTAGCAACTTAGTCAAAACACTGACCAAAAGCACAATGACTGTAAAATCTGTCTAAACTGCATTTGATGTCAAAAATAAAGTAGAGCAAATATTAATGCTGCAGTTGCCCGTATATGACAGGTCTGAAAAAACTCAATCCGATTACATTCAGACGTCCATAACTTTGATAAGCCTTACCAAATGGCTAAAAATCTGCAAATCCAAGTAGGAAGCATAGGTTTGTTACAATTCACAGTGTTCTCCCTTTAGAGACAACCGGTATTTTTGGCAATTCGCTTCATAAGCAAAATCGTTGGAAGTTTAAGGCTGCGAAAACTGTCCTTTGTGATGTCCAGATGATGAGTGATAATGGATTACTTAAGCATAATAACTGAGCACTCATTCTTGCACCTAGACCTTTACGTGTTCTTTCTGTACTCAAAGTATGAGTAGCTAAGACTTTCTGCCCTGGTCTAATATTCCACAATAACCTACGTTCCACGCAGACCGTTCTCAGAAAACCGGACTGAGTCTTCAAGAGTTGCGTGATACTCCAGGGTCCTCGTCCACCCAAAGTCACCTTGAAGATTTGAACAATGCTTCAACACTTAATTTAAGTCCATGAACAAAAAGCTAAAGGCAGTCGCCGTCAGGGCTGAAGACGGATGCAAGAGCACTGAGAGAGCAGAGTCCAAACGAATTCCCAGGGTGGAAGTTATACACAGACCTTAGCCACTGGAGGTACACTGACGAGAAGGGTACTCGGCCGTGACCCCCGTCAAGTGTTGTTATACCAGTATCACATCCCCGCTTAACAAAATGAAAGAGTTTTGGAAGGTATACGGTGAACTATCAGCATAAAATTTGTTGTATGGCATACGTTAAAGTCGAAGAACTTAATATACCAGACATGACAGTGTACCGCCAAGATCGCCAGTCCACGAAAAGCAGCTGTGTATATATTATTATATTGTTATGCATTCTTGTATTGGCAGCCGGCTCCAAACATCTGTGGTACGTGACTCACTTTTCCGAGTCCACCTGAAACCGCAAGGCACACTGTGCATTCTAACCAACCACCTAGTTGTTTGAACCTACCAACCCCGTTTGTCACGTTGGTCAACGACCACAGAATTAACGGTGCAATGTACGGACTGACCAGTGCAGGAAGCCCACAGATCCTACTCATATGTGATTTCACTTGTCTTACAGAGTGGTTCCGACATCATTGAGGTTCATGCTGAACACAACTCATATCCTTTTAAATTTTACGGTGCGGTTGTGATTTTTCCTTGACGAAATATGCGACACAGTTCACGCCGTGGACGGCTTCTCATAAACCCTTAATGATAGGCTATAGTTTAACCAACGGGAGAAACATGAACAGCGACCTGCAAATTAATGGTCCACTTGCTCGTAGTGAACACGATATCATCACATTCAAATAGCTAAGTTAACTAAAGGTATTCTATTCCAACTTTGCATTTTACGAGGAAAGTTACAAATTGTAGTGGATTTACTTGACCAACAACCATAGCGATATGTGTTGGACTGATGCCCCACAGTTCCCAATATTTCAGGTGGACGCCGTCACAACATCAGTGGCAGGTATGTTCTGATAAAACATCGTGCACAACCCAAGTGCTGAAAATCCCTTTGGCGCTGTACCAGACATTTATTGACGGTAAGAGGGATCAGCTTGAAAGGTACCTGGGGATGCAAAGAACGAATACTGTTTATTCCAGAACAGGGCAACAATAGCGACGTTGGCCGACAATCGTCAGTATCAGCCATATCTGACCAGTAAATCCACTGTCATTCCGAACTTTTATTACAGAACTGTTGCGTCTTTCATAAAACGCTGGATCGGAATCTCTCACTTGTATCAGACGGATAGAATGGCTATCACAAATAGAGATGCCGCCAACGATTTTGGTAGTAAGTATCGGAGTCTGTTCGTTGTCACCTGCTAAAAGTTTGTACAGACCTTTAAAGCAAACATTGCACACAAAAATTGCCGTACGTCGTGTTCTTTTTAAAATTACATCTTATCTCACCGATCTCCTATTACTAAAGAAGTGTGCTAAGATTTCATCGTGATTTTTTTATTGACCTTTCCGACACGGCAAGCTTATCAAAGCATAGAAGATGCATATAGTCACATCCACCTTTAGCAGCGGTGATCGCAATGAGTCCACCAACTGACGGTCGACTGCATTATCATCGGTTGTCTCGTAGGTCACGGAGAGTCTGATTAACCACCAGGTACGTAATAATTTCATTCAATTTCCTCTGCTGCCCGGGAGTCGAAATGAGTTTTGGATGAGATTCCAGTGTATTAACAATCTACTTCCTGTTCGACAAGATTGAACGAAGACGGCTGATGAAAGCAAGCCAATTAGTGTGGTTTTTCTAAACTTCTATAAGAACTTCTACTTAGTCGACAATTTACTAGTCTGTGGGAAGCTTCGTAAATACAGCACAGGAAACCTTCTGTTCCGGTGGCTTGCAAACTATCTTCAAGATCGTCACTTTACTAAGGAATTGATGGAAGATTTTTTAAACGGAGTGTGTATCACAAGCTTTCAGACCAAGACCCGTGCTCTTTATTTTGTTCCTCGTTTCCATTATATCCCGATGACATCATAAATTGTACAGTGTGAGTGGTGGTGGGTAAATACGGAATGACTCAAACAGATTACACCTCACTGCCACAGACAACCGTCTTCCATTCAGCATGGCTACTTGTGAACTGATACACAGATTACTGTCCTAGAGACAAAACTATGTGCATAACTACATGCAACTGCGAAATGAGCATGATTTTCCCAGTGGCTTCAACCTGTCTCCCAACAGCAGGTCAGTGGCTAAGAAAGCCAATTAATTACTTGGGTTGCTCACCAGAATGTTCGAACGTTTTCACTCAAACGGTGTTCCTCAGTGTACCGACTTCTTGAGCTTTATATACTCAAACTTGTGGTCCTTATTTCGTGAAAGACATAATTACTACTTCAAAGGTACGACATATATTTTCAAACATGGATAAGATAATGCGTTTCCTACTGTATTCAGATTGGTTACACAAACTGGGACAGTTCCCAACGTGCTACCGGAATGTCAGAATAGACTCGATCACAGTAGATGGGATTTTTCCTAAACTCCAACAATATTTCGTGAAAACACTCTTGTCCAACGAAACTAATCATCTCATCTCGAGAAAAACTTGAGCAAAACATGACCTGCTGAGAACATTCTTGTAGCGTCCGGGTGCACCAAATCTGGAACAACCTATGATAGTCTGTCATGACTGCCTCACTGGTAGTCGAATTCAAGCGTAGACTTGATGCATATATATTCAGGACACCAACTCCAGTATTCAAACAATCTGTTCATCGAAATCACTTTGACTGGGTTTCAGTTCCGTTCGTTATATTCTGATTTTCTCTTCCATAGTTCTTCTATTGTCGACCTCCGAAATCAAAACAATCTCACTTGCTATATCTTTATGAAAGGTCCGACACATTCAGATATATGAAGCATTATTAGTCTCCTCTGATTTGTAAATCTTCAATTAATCCTATAAGTCTTAATGAAACCGACGTAGGTTGTTTGATACAAGCAAACACATAGGTTCACACAACAGCCAGTTGCAGAAGAAGGAAGTTTGGTTTTGAGCTGTAACCTGATAGCCGAGGTTTAGCAAAAGCCTACGCACAAGGGGGCTGTAAAATAAGTTGTTCTGACTAGCTTTTGGGTTTTATTTTGATAATTTCGATTGTAGAACCTTCCTTAGCAGATAAACTGATAAATGCGAATTTTTTATTCAGAGGAAGTGACGAGTTTAGCTGGACTGTCTGCATAAACTTCTAAATAAAGCGCATTGGGTAGATATTCCATGTGAACATTTCTGGCAGAAAGCCTAGTGTAGCTTGACAAGTATCACATGTACAAATTACCCTTCCAATCAGACTTCGTATAGGGTTTGTTTTTGGTTTGGCGAGAAAATAACATACTTAACTAGCTAACCATATCTTACGGACGCACATCAGGTTTTATTTCAACTGAATGCTTACATTAACTAGAATTGAAAACTGAAGAAACAGAAATGACTGCATTTTCTCCAAACTCCTATTTCGACTGCTCAGGGTCTGAATGAGCATTGCTTTATTACAGAACTCACTGACAGTATGAAGTGAAGAACTGTTCCATCAAGCATTCATTGAGTAGAAGTTATTTGAACTCGTCTTTCAAATGTCAACCAGCTTCCGCATAAATCAGGTGTTTACTTTATGACAACCATACGCAGAGTGTGCATGACTCCTCTCACGCAACATGCTCTAATCCTTGTATGGTACCATCTGAATGTTCTTCAGCTCAAAATGAAGCGAGATATGCAAAGCTAAGAGATATGCAACAGGAACAGCATGAGTTACTGACAATGTGTTCAAAATAAGCACAGTTCAGTATATCAAAAGCTGTACTATACAGTTACAAAAATAAGGAATCAGTTATTAGTGACAGTATTGACCTGAAAGCAGTTGAGCAGACTGGTTTCCAGTTGATTGTATTACAACGCATGTTATGCATGATTTTCAGTTATAATTCCCAAAATATTGTAATTTCTCACACAGAAGTCATCAACAACTCTTAAAGCTAAATTCTTCACTTCGGAGATTTTTCACCTGACATAGTAATGAGCTGTACACTGTTATTTTGAACACGCTGTATTCCAGATACCAGATGAACAATCTTTCACCCGTTTTTGTGAAAATAAACCTGCTTTTTATTCGCTCTCTTCAAATCTTCGAATACTAATCCTCATAATGAATACAGAACTAGTCATACCAAACTAATCCTCTTGTTTCATTAGTTGTAATATTATACAACTAAACCTAGTAACTTGAATGAATGTTGGTGAAATACTTTCATATAAACTGCCTACATCAATTCATAGTAATCAAACCGTACATTCTCAACAACATCTTTGTAAGTCTGAGTACTCAGAAATTCTGAGTCCTTCATTCTTCGAAAGAACTTTTGAAATTTCCACAAACGCCTCTTTCATCCCGACAGATATTGTAGTGCACAGATTGTTTGTGCACAGGAGTGTTTTTCCAGTTCACGGTTAGGTGGCTTTATATAATAAACACAGGAGATCATTTTAAATGGCCTCCAACCACTTATACGACATCACAAAAGTCTAAAGTCTCACGAATACTTCGAAGCGACAGTTCATTCAGTTATAACATTTCACTGACATCTATTCACCGTGTAGTAGAAGGAAATGTCACCCAGATTTTATTTACTGAAAGTTAACTACAATATTCGAAAACGATTGGATAAAGCCTGATCAGGTGACTACGCTAAGTGCCACTAAATAGTCAGGTTTAGACGTAAACAATGAAGGAGAATGGTTACGGCTAGTAGTCTAAACATATCCTATACAGGTCGAGCGATGAGATGCTCATGGGTTAGGGTTTCAAGAGTTAGTCTGTGACAGTTTGGAGCGACTCAACATTGTGCAATTGGTAGTAAACCTGCACACAAGGAGGCAGTGTACGTGCTTGATGATATGCTAGCAGTTATGAGATTTTTCAAGGCAGTCAGGCGACAGTATCGATCAGTGATATAGATTAGTGGACGCCGCTGTTAAAGTTGATAATGACGATCACCACTCGGAGGAGGGGAAGGAATAACACGAAGCTATGATACTGCTAACAGTGATGAAAATGGTTATGATTGATAAGATCACAGTAGTATGACAGAGAACATACACTTAAGTGGTTGGTTTACGTGATGACACAACCGATAATGGCGACAGAGCGACTGAGATGAAATCAGACCTCATCCGTTGCAATGCACATCATGAAAATAGGTCCCGTTGTTGACTCCGCCAACTCGTTTCAAGTATTACTGTGTGATCGGAATCCGAAATTGTTTGCTTTCTCTTAGGAAACGTTAATCAATACTCACCGTCCTGCCCTGTATGTGCATAAACTGATGACGCATGCAGTCTGTCTACGTTTGTCTCAAGTAAATCCAAACTTTATCTGTTTCTATTGTTGGTTGCTATCCGCATATCCTATAAATTCTAATGTTTTACGTTCGTGACTGGAAAGATTAAATGAATTTTTAACACCTAGTGATATGTATCTTCCATCATTATTGGTGAATTGCTTTGTTGCCGAAGATGAACGTGATGCTGGTGATAATGACGATAAGGATGTATATCTAACAGGAAACAATCCGGGAATATGTTGTAAGAATGCGGATGAGGAAAAGAGAAAAAGTGAAGAGCACGAAGATGAAGTTGATAATACTGACGGAGCTAGTATAGATTAGAATAAAGAAGAGGATAAGGAGGATCAGGATATTGATGATAATGTAAATATTAAGTATACCAATTCATGATTATTAAGGCTATGAGGACAACCATTATTACTGTGTTGAGGACACTGATAATTTTGTTGTTGTTGATGACATGGTGTATAAAGGTCGGGATGAGGATGACGTTGATAATGCCAGTGATACCGATGATACTGATAAGTAAGAAAAAGTTGGTTATACTAACTGCTGATGAGCAGTCAGGGATTTGGTTAATTTCAAGTTGAACATCACCCACAATTGATCGCAGCTGTCGCATTCCCATAGACGTTATGGTCGGTCCCTTTCGAAAAAAAAGCATTAGACTCAAGTTTCGCTCTAATTCAAGCCCTTCAGTGGTGCATATCCCTCCCACTACCGGGACTAGAACTTCGGTCACACTCTCATGAGGCAACCGTGTTTACCACTGTGCCATTGACCTCACATTAGGCGCGATCGAATTATTGTCGCATGCGAACGCTCAACCACCTTCACTTGTGAGTAATGATCAGGTTGCCCAATCGTCTCGATAGGAGACATAGTTATTATCTGTCAACCTCACTCGATAACCCCGCGATTAGGACTTCCTAGACAGGTCGAAATCTCCGACCTCATTAAACATGGTTGCCTTATGAAAGCGTGGCCGGAGTTTTAGCCCCGGCAATGGCAAGGATATGCACTACTGACGAGCTCTAATGATAGCGAAACTCAAGTCTGGTGCTTTCTTTCAAAAAGGGGCCTGGCGGAAAGTCTCTGGGAATGTGACAGCCGCGATCAATTGTGGGTGATGTTCAACTTGAGGTTATACTAATGACGTTGTTACTAATGAAGATGGTAATGGAGTGGACTTTTTGTTGCGCCCAGTTATAGTATATCAGAAGGAAAAAGTGGTTTGACGGACAATGTTTTCGGTTATTCACCATCGGACCAAATACATAACACTTTATGTCATTATCATTATCTGGTTAGTGAAAGTAACAACAAATAGTCACATGATTACCTCAAAACGATTCTGAGCTGGATGGCAGTTACGTAAAAGTGTAAACACAAAATGAATTTAATCCTGGTGTTCTTAAGTTGGATCTGAATGGACAGCCTAATCATTTTTTCAGTTACCTACCTTTTGCACAAATAACTATGAAGATACATACTGCTGACAAGGTTGAAACCAAAAACGATATTTTACGGCAGACGTTCAAACAGAACGCTTATTTCCTCAATCTTAATAACAGACACAAAACTGACTGCACAAATGGCTAATCTGCAGTCTGTAGTAAAGAATTTGGTTCATATGACGTTTGATTACGAAGATGAGTCGTTGGCTGAACTGGTTACTCATACAATAAGTAACGCAATTGAAAACAGCTACATCGCGGTGCAACTGCGAAGTTGGCCCAGAACCCACCTTACATTTCACGTACAACTCCAGCAAAGTTTGCTTAAATGTGTGACCTCACTATGTGTTCACTCTTTCACGCGCTGTTATGGAGTGGATTACGTCAGTCGCGCAGCCGTACACCTTTCTCCTCCATAAATGAGAGACGAGGTCCATTTTACCACAAGTGGATTTTCAGCACCCCTACCGCCTACCCAGTCGTCACTCCAAAGAACTAAAATGTCCGATTTTAGTCACTGTATAAACGATACGTAATCCACAGCTGCACGTACAAAAAATGTTTTCCAGACCATACGGTTACCATGGCCATCCGTTACTCAGCTGACGCCATCGAAGGTCATTTTGATTGTCTAACTGCTTCCAATTCAGAATTTCTGGCGTAGTTATATTCTGTGTGCTTTTCTACCATCACGTACACTTTTCTTGTGATCGGTCGTAACATGAGTCATAATGCTGATGAGTGCGTTTCACAAAGGGATAGTTATGTAAACTATCAACAGATGTAATTGAAACTTCAGTTTAAATATAACCTTACTTATATAATTTACTGACGTCCGTCAAACGCGGCGCATTCTCAGAGAAAATGTTTTACTGAAAAATGATCCATGCAGACTCTGAACCTGTTAGGCTTTGAAATCCCATGACATTCATTTAATTGAATCGGACAAGACGAAAACAGAGCCCGAATTTTTTCTTTTGATGGCTCAGTGAATCAATATTGTTACCAAAGACTGGATCAACGTCTTTCGACCATGTTGTAAAATCTGACTCTGAAAAGTCTGCTCTCCATTTTGTTTTGTCTAATATTTCGCTTGGAAAATATATAAATGAAAATTAGTGGCATCCCTCTGTATGTTATCTGTTTCATAGATTCAAAGCCATAAGGTCTGTCAGGTCTCCTTGTGTAAAATCCATAACTGTTGAATCGTACAGTTCTTGATGATTGTTTTGTCGTGCCGTCTGGGTTTCCTTTCGACTACAACTATACTGAGGATGTGATTTAACAGAGATGTTTCGATAGTGAACCATAAGCTAGTTCTAAAAGGTGCATGGGATGTTGTCTACTCTATAAGTTGGTTGGTATGCATGGACATAACAACGCGGCAGACTATGGCGGACAGCTTTCGAATTGCAATTCACGTTTGCAAACATTGTAAGAGAGAACAGATAAATAAACTTTGTGTAGAAACGTGGCAGCCAGAACTACGGAAAACTCAGTCGCTACGGGTTCTATAAGTAGAGAATATTGCTTTGATCTTTTAGCAGGAGACACACACAACGTAAGGGGAAATGCCGACTTCAAACGGTTGCTTCGCTTAGCATTAATGTACACCGGCATCGCTTGTAACTATTGCTTTTAATTCACAGTTTGTGAACACATTCATTTGAAAGGGAATCTTTGTGGATCTACACAAGCTCACAATAAATTCGTTTATTTCAAAGTGAAATCTACGTTATCCTGCTGTAGCCTAAGTGGTGGCCCTATGACGCTGAGGTACACAAATAACCGAGTTGCAGATTTCCCTACTTTTTTTACCGAGTGAAGTGATGAGAAGAGTTAATGACGTTATGTGAAATCCAATGGTCTCTAAATCGTCATTCATCGTATGTGTACAGCTGGTGAAGCAGGTGAGTGGGTATGAGTCAGAAACTAGCGACTATTCTTGGAAAATGTTGTGTGCTTACTTCAAATCTGATTCACAAAGATCCGAGCAACTAATGGTTGAATCCGTTATCACATAAGCTCAGCGTAGAACACGTGCAGTGAATTAGCAATTCCGAGCAGTCCTCTTTGTAACCATTATGCTGTTCGGTCTTTCATTAGGAATACAATGTGGCTGACGCATATACACTCATGAAGACGTCTTAATATGACTATCAAAGAGAGTTCTTAAAGAAAATACAATGGTGCACATCATTATACTGAAACCTAGAAAACTTTCAACTGGTAAAAGGCCGAGTTATCGTTTCACAGAAGGACTTACAGAACAGCTTCTTAGCGCTTAGTGCTGTTCACACCACGGCCGCCCACGACTGTAAATAACATCTCCAGTCATATACATTGAAAGCCAAGGAAACTTCAGCACGAAGACAACTGTATTTTAAAGTGGTCGCTTTTTTTCATATCCCCAACTGTAACTGTCATTTAGTCAGCTTCGGCTTACTGTTGGTATTCTTTTGGTGTCATTGAAACATTGATTAACCCGCTCAATATAATAGCTCGGTTGAGTAATTCGACACCTAATAATGTAATCAACCGTGTTTCACTAAATTCTTAACATATTCGTTCAAATATGCTTCCTATCAAAAATGTTACCACAACCAGTCAAGACTCTGTAGATAACCCCATACAACTATATAATCTAAATTCGGTTTCAATGTTATATAAAAGAGACCCACTGGTGCATCCTCTGGGCTTTGGATCGACTCTAACAAACGATAGAAACTTTTATCATGTTTAGGCTAGTTCATGGGAACAAGTTGCACCCAATTCTATGGCTTTTAATTGGTTCAACTGCGCATAACTGTGGGTTGAAATAAATTTGTTCAGTACGACTGAGTGAACACCAACTTCAAGTGAACATCAGTTAAAACAATGCCAAAAATATGAGATTCAAGCGCCGAGAGTTGATCAGAATAAAGATAAATAGACCAGATGATAAGTATTTAAGAATGTTATCAAGCCACACATTATCTAAGTCTTTTTGGCCTAAGGCAGGCATCAATTGTCGAATATTCTAGTAGTTACCTGTACGACTTGTAATTTTCATATCTGCCAAGTCCGTACATGGTCAGAATTGACTACTCAACTTCATTAATTGACTGCTACATCCCCACCTTACTGAGCGTACAACGGTGTATAAATAATGCTGCAACATAAATTTAGCTAAACAAGGAGCATGTAGACTGTCGTCAGTTATTCTCAAGTTGTGTGTTAAATATTGGTCACGACCTCTGATGATTCAACTCACCCAGTGCACCACATCGTGCACACTTACCTACCGTTGGAAAACTGATAGTCACTTATCAAACAATTCCACATCCAAACATTGGTCAACTCGATATATACCGGTAGCGTTGTGAAGGTCTTAGAAACTTCTTCTGGAAAGTCTATTATCGCAGATTAACTTCACAAATCTGCATCAAGCTACCTACTCTCTGTCTTGCTCTACAGTTAACGCATTGTAATGATTAACACACCAAGTAGCACCGTTCTTAACTGGCAAATTTGAGATAAACTATAGCTGTTTCCTTGATTGCAGTATATCCTGATTGCAGCAGTTTCCTTGATTGCTTAAAACTGTCTTCCATAGTCATGTACGGTGATTAAGTTTCATATCGTTCCCAGTTTAAGCTTATAACTAGCCCCGTGTCTTCCTCATTAGTCATGAAGTTTGTTTTCAGCTTTGTGTAGGTTTCATGTCTATTCCAAAGTAATCTCTTCTATTTAAGTGTTCAGATGGTATCATCTTCCTAGCACGACATAAAGAGGTATTCTACCTATATACCCTGCAAAATAATCTTGTTGTACCAGTCAGCTGGTCAGAAGCACGCTCAGTATCAAGCACTGAGTCCAACCACATTAATGCTTCAATATTCTTATTTGAATGCATGATTTCTGTCTACTGATTGTACTGCTCTTCAATAAGTTTACAAACCTCTAGACCGAACAGTCTAACTTTTCTAGGCCACCGCAGCATTTGATTAAAAGACGTGAATGTTTTTGTCCTAATTTACCCATTTTATTAGTGAATCACGTGCTACGGCTTACTGGTGAACAGTGTGGAATGTTGGTATAGATAAATTGATCACCACACGTAACTGATCGTAGCTATCGCGTTTTCTCTTCTCGGCCAGCTTCATCCAAAAGCAGGCATTGTGGTTGAGTCTCGCTCTCAGTCGTCGTTAGTGCATGGTAACTTTTCGTGGCCCACGTGAAATCATTGGAGCGTAAGCAATCCGGTTGCCTCATGAAAGTGCACATACCCTCTCCTTTCGTAATTTAGATGGCCCATACTTTGCACGAAATTGTGGTGAAAATCTATTCGATTCACCTCTTATCCAAACCTCGACATAATAAGAGTTCTAACAAGGGACAAATCTAAACGTCGCGTTGAAGATACTACCTCAGGATTAGACGAACAGTCTCAACGTTACGCCTTCCGTTATTCGTTAATTTCTTTATTCTGTATTGTGCCAATTAACGTACAGTTTGTGACCTTGTATGTATCAATATGACCAGCCAATGAGTGCCTATGATGTCCTTAATACTGTTGTACATCCATAAATTTGGCTTTTTGTCTCATGAATAAGAACCGCTTACTGCAACTAGTATTAAGTCTTCCTTTTATTACTTGCGCGAGAGGTTTCAATCCGAGTACGATTTCTGGGGCTATTCAAAGACCCGAGTATTACAGAAATCCATGTAATGGCGAATTTTGCACGAGAATTAACCGTTACAATAACAAATAGCTTTCTTGAAAAGTTAATTCGAGAACTGTTTTCCATCCAGGCAATTACACAACAATTTGTACCATTCCAGTTATCACGTCGGGGAGTCACTAGCTATCCTTAATGACTAACTGTTTTGTCAGATGTTTGTCCAGTAGCCTTGGTTGCCATAAGGCAAGTGTACTGCCCGGGTTGCGTAGCCGAATCCAATTCATCTCCACAATGATCACAATCGGACATTCAAGCTTTTTGGATTGTTGACATGGTAGATTATAGGCAGATTAGAAACCCCTTTCCGGTGAAGTTCGGTAGTCCGCGTTATCCATATGAGCCATCATTGCATTCAGAATAGATTTAACGATTCTATTACGAAAATGTCTATGAATATAATCGTCTGCACGAGGAGTTGGGGTTACAACCATGCTGGATAATTGTTCATTATCTCGGCCTCGACCGCTACAGAATGCACACTCTCCTCATTGATATTACTGTCTACTACATGGACGGAAGCATCGGCATATATCTTCTTTGAGAAATGTCATTCTCAGTGGTCTCACAGTAGATTAACTGCCCTAACATTGCGGTGAAGATGTTTACTAATGGTGGACCTAAAGAT